>JAHLJT010009436.1:164993595-165270599 GCA_031308135.1 Acheta domesticus
AGGAGAAAGTGGAGGAAAGGGCGTGAGGTTGGGAGAAAAATAGAAGGGGACAGATTATCCGGAATCGAAGGACCAGAGTAGGATAGGACCTGGCTGAGGGGCAGGGCGGCAGACAAGATGGCGTGTCGAGAGCAGAGTGACCAAGACTTGTGCCTCACCGGCTGCACGCAAAGACGCCTGGGCCAGGACTTGGATAATGGACCGCCCGCTGCGACAGCCTTGATTTACTGTAAGTTCTTTATGACATACTTAATACTCTTTCATTTCACTCTTTTAGTAAGGCACATTAAACTGAATTTTTTGCGATGAATTTTGAACGTTCCACAGCGTATTCATTGTAAACGACATAGAGTAATAACTAAAATGCCGGAATTCATACATTCTTGGAGAACTGAGTTTAATTTCAGTCCATATTCCAATATATTATCTTTCTTGAGAGTACATCGCCATTTATAGAAGGACATTTGTAGTATTTCACTTCAGGACGGGAACATTACATCCGTCTGCAGACATTCTGAAATATCCTTCATTTTGCATCATTAAGAATTTTATTAATTATTTATAGAATTAATGAATTTGTTGAATGAAATGTAACGTGCAAACAAGGTGGCTTACATCATAAAAGCTATTCCCAAATGTTTGAATTATATCAAATGCAATGATGATGATGGATTTTCATATATTTTAATAAAATTAAAAGTTCTTCCTTAGTTATTTCTTATTGAAATTTAGATCGTAGCACGTGAATCATTACCATTATTACAATTAAGGAGGTCCAGAAGCATTGTATCTTCTTTGAAGTCAACTTTATTCCCTTATCAAATCTTGTTTCAACGATAATTACTTGGAAGCAAAAAAATAAAATAAAGTATTTATTAAACACCCAAATAAGATGTGAACAGCGAGAATTTGTAATTCAATCTTCTAAAAGATCAGAAGGTAAAGACGATTGTTTTAAGGTTAATGGTTCGCAAAAGAAAGAAAAGAGTAGAAAACTTAACAACTTAAATGATAACATCTCTGCGATTACTACTATATTCGAAGACAATTAATAATGTTTTGTTCTTCAACATACAATACGCACTGATGATTGAAAAAGGATAGATGTAGTTATGAAAGTCGTTAATTGGTAAATCCTGGTGATAATCTGGAAGTATCAGAAGCAGCTCCTTATTAGATAACACGAAACCCAGGCTCACATGCAAATGCTGCCAGGCCCCTACATGAAAGGCAGCGGGAGTTGGGGGGTTTGGGGGTGGGGTCTCGGGCCCAGAGTGGACGCGCTGTGAGAGGCCGTGAACCGGCGATGAGAGCGCAGGGGCGGCGGCGGCGGCGGCGCCGGGGGCGGACGGGCGTGCGGCCAGAGTGGCCGGCGGGGGCGGCGGTCGAGCGGCGAGCTGACGGGGCGGCTGCTGGCGGCGGACGCGAAGGCGGAGGTGGTGACGGGGGCGGGGGCGGGGCGGGCGGTCGAGGGCCGGGCTGACGGGGCGGCTGCTGGCAGCGGCGTCGGCGTCGGCGTCGGCGGTGGCGGCGGCGGGAGTTGCTCTAACTTGGCGGCCACATCCTCGCCGCTGCGGTCGCGCCGCGCCGGACAGAGTCGCAACTTGGCGCCGTGGCTTCATAAAACCGCACCGCCGCCGCTGGGGCCCGGCCGCGCCTCGCCCCCGGGCCCCGCCCGCGCCGCCCCGGCCGCTAACGAAGCGCTCGCCCCGCCGCGCCCCCGCCGCGCCCCGCCCCCTTTTAGAAGCGAGCCGCGTGACTCGAGCTCCCACTGTACGTCGCTCGCTTCCCACAGCTCTCGCACGCTTCTCGTCAATTCTGGCGCCACTCACCGACTCGCTTCACTGAAGCCGTCACACGCCAGCTTTCCCTGCACTTCGGGTTTCGCCACCGCTCTTCGTCACCCCCCCATCCTGTTCTACACCATTTCATTTTTACCTTTCCGCATTATCCTACTCCTTTCCTTCTATTGTCCTTTTTTGGACATCCTTCGACTTCTGCTGCTGCTTCTCGCTCTGTCCTCTTTTAGAAGCGAACGTCACCCACTTGCCTACGCTTACCCTCTTCACCATTCATCGTCACGCTTCACTAAAGGTGTCATCATTCAGCTGTCCTCACCATAGTCGTATATCAAAAACTTCGATTTCCAAAATCGTTTCATGTCTCTTCTGATCTCCTCCTTCGCATTTTCATCTCTCCGTCAAATTCTACCATCCCTTCCAGAATTTCTTCTGGTTCTCGGTTTCCCCTCTCATTTCATCAAACCTGTGTTTCATCGGTATCGTCATCACCATTGTCATTTCGCTATTTTCAGGTCAGCAGTTAAGGTCCTCTAAGAAATAAATATATAAAATTCAAATCAATGTCCATTTCTGGCTCCAGCAATTCGAACTGCACCTGGTCTCCATTAAGAAATGTACTCGTGACATGTAGTCACTTCTCATCGCTTCCGGACTTCGTCAAACTTCCACAGTTCGCTTATTCTGAATCCATTATACATTATGCTCATTCCTCATGTGTACTGGATTTATAAACAAAATCAAAATGCAAACATGTGAATGTGGAATCTGCAAACTCAGTATTTTTTAAGCCTCTGAGTCGTATTTCACGTTTAATCTTTCTTTGATAATTTCAATACAATGGTGACCTCCAAATTTCTTATCAGTGAAATCGTCATTATAGATAAAATGAACTAGAAGAAAAATTTTAGAAAACAGATGCAAATAAGGATCTTAAGTTTAGAGAGAGAAAGATTCCACTAATTTTTAAAGAAACTTTTTTATACCTAGACAGTTTTGATACATAAATAATAAAAAACATATGTTCTTTGTAATATTGCAAACATTACAAAACAAGGTATGGAAAATTAATTTTTATATAATTATATTTACAAAAATAGCCTATACGAAAAAACGCAGCATGTGGTATGGAGTTGTTAATGAAATATAATGAGATAAAATAAATAATTTCTTTGTGCGTATTACACGCATCATGTGTTTCATATACACGTTGTTTGTTTTACCTCATTAATCTTCATTCGCGTTTTTAAAATGTAATACAGTGTTTTCATCGTAACCGAAAAATAATAATGTGCCCAAATTACTGAAAAAATCTGACTTTATTGCTGTATTTCCGATCGGTCGTGAAATTCAATGAAAAAATCAGATGTTTATATAACGTAATATGTAATATTCTAAACTATTGGTCTACTTTGGCAACAGAGGGTGTACATTTTATTAATAGTGTACTTACACATAATTCTAAATGAAGTAACTAGTGTTGTCCGTGTATTTATTCACAATCATTTATTAGAAAAGGAAAGGAAAGAATTCAGTGCATTGCCTTTTAACTTGAGAACCGAAATAAATAAATTGGGCTCTTTTTGACAAAAATATTGTTCACGGACTTGTGGGAAAACTGACACAATTTAGTTCAAATCTTCTAATATTTAGATAAAGCTACACATTAAATAATTTGAAGATCCAATATTGAAGAACAGATAGGATTAGGAACGGCATTTCTAACATTAAAGTTAAAGGTGTTCGACAGAAAAAAAGTTGAACTTTTGTGGTTTTCAAAACTTTCGAGACATAATGAATATCCAACCTTTACCACAACAAAAGGCATAAGTATCAACGCACTCACACTCTTGTTGAGAAAAACATTTACAGAAAAAACTGGAGCGACTTTTGAGAAAAAAACTGAAAATGTGTAAAGAGCTTCATGGGCCCCCAAAATATCAAAATCAAATACACGTTTCGCGTTTGCAGGACCTCGAGTTTCGACCAGATCGATGGGGGGAAAACTATTGTATTGTCATAGCACTGGGCTTGACCGACTGCACAAGTCGTGCTAGGGGGAGGGGTTGGTCCTCTCGTGTCGCGCTGGCTGCGGCCGGACCTCCGGGGTCTCTCGGAAGGCCTCTCAGCTGGGGCGTGTCTGAGAAGACCTTGCCAGCCACCTGCACCGCATAGGGGTCTTCGAAACCGACGCCTGTGTGCTCTGTAATGTTCCATAGATGGATGCAACACACCTTCCGATGTGCCCAGCCCTGAGTGCCAACACAAACTCGGCAGAGGACGACTTCTACAGAGAGACAGCCCGTCTATACTGGTCAGCGCGTCACCAAATGGCTAACTTTCCAAGGGTGGGCGTTGGCTAGTAAGTAAGTAAGTGTCTGAGAAGGCGGCTGTCCGTTCGCACAAGGGATGACGTGTGACGATAGAAATCGGCTATAGATGGACGGCAGGCCCCATGTGCAGCCGGCCCAAATCTCGAGTAGGAAATTACGCTTTGTGCGTGGGAGGTCGGATACGCGATGCCTCGCAAGAGAGGCGGGTAGGAAAAGCTGCATGGCATTCGAAGTTGACCGGTCCGATGTGCGTATGTGATCGCGAGCAGCGTCTTGCGAGGCGTGGCTTTTCTCCACGGGACAAGAGACCAGGGGCGGCACTAGTGTTAACGAGCTGGGGTTCTCTTGGGAGATAATGAGGCAGCTCGTCTCAGGAGTCAGAGTGCTGTGGAGTGCAGCGTTCCTTAGGAGTGTACATACTGTAATTAACGATTGTAAATAAATATGTACAGCAAACTCCGTGTCTGTGTTCTTCATCTCATGACGATGTCATACTATTAATGAGAACGGGCAAACTGGCAAACTGGCTGAAAGGCAAACAAGCAGTGCTACCCTTAAAGTCTCACATTTTCCATAGCAGAAACTTCCAAATTTTATATTTCCATCAAAATCTTTACCTCTACTTTCTGTAGCGTTGCATATCTTTCTCTCTAATACGTTCCTCTGCACTTTCGCAGTTTGTAACACAACAAAAATAATGATTATAAACATGATGTGTTGGAGGATCCAGCAAATAATTTCTGGGATTTTTAAATATAAAATTCGATTTCACACTGACGTTTAAAATTTTTCAAATGGAATTTACTAAATTGGGGCGTTAAATGTGCATGTGAAAAAGATGTACCAGCTACTGTAGGCACCTGCTGAAGTCGTTTTGGATCCATAAAATCATTACTCATATTCAAATTCTTGCTAAGTCTCAAGTAAGTCAAATGCATTGTCAGAATAAGTGACTCTGTTATATTAATATCACAACAGCCCCTTGTTTCTTTTTCAGCTTTCGAATAGGAACATCCTCGTAAAAAATAGTTACTTTCTTCTTAAAAAATTCACATGATTGTAAAAATAATTGTAATCATTGTTAAATGTTTTGTATTGTTAAAACATAATGATATTAATAACATTGCTATTAAAAATGTAAATTCCGGTGTTATGTTAAATTGTAAAATATGAATTCGATCGTTTGTGACAAAGTAGTTTTAAAGCAATCTGAAATAAATAAATAAATAAATTTACGTAAAACGAAATGTGGCAGAGCACAGTAGCTCAGGAGAGACGATGGCAAGGAGGGCACTGAGGGATGGCGGGCAAGCAAGGTCATCTGCGGGTCGCACATTCGTCGGACGTGTTTTCTCAAATACATATATGCCACCAGTGGCGTAGCCTGCGTTTTGGCTTAGGGTATGTCACTCGAGAAATGAGAAAATAATTTAAAACTTGTATTATAATTTAAATATTTATCATTCACCAATACCATTTCTGTCACTTGGATCAATTAGAGCACAGAAAACTGATCCAGTAAAAGTAATAATAGCTCACGTACTTCATGTAGTTTACTGGTTGAAAGTTAGAAAAAGTTGACTTAAGTTCACGACCTAGCAAAATATAAATGTGTGTCCACATACTTAATAATAAGAGCACTATCAAACCCAAAGATTTTCAAAATTGTCCAATTCATATGATTTCAAACCCAGTAGAATTGACATAATTTATAATATGGAAAACAATGATCTATAATAAAAATATAATAGGAAAGAGAAAGTCAATCAATTTACGGACACATAATGAACAACAGTTGACAGTTGTCCTTTGCTGCTTACATCAAGGGTTCCATTTAGTATGGCGGAGACAAAAGAGGCTTTAGAAATTTCATTTTTAATTTCATGGGACATAACCGTGCTCACACTTGAAATTCAATGAATCTGAATTTCTTGGTGAGATTGCACGAAATACTAGAATTTTCATATCAACCTTGTCAGTTTTATCATATTTCATTATTTCACTTATATATTCCATGAAATTTTCTCTATTTGATGATCCCCTATTTTCATTATGGCTAGAAAATACAAGCCCTTGTCTCCCAAAAAAGCATACATCTCGAATGAAGTGTGACAGAATTTCTCTATTTTCCCTTATATCACCGTTGTATTTATCCCTTATATCACCGTTGTGTTTATTTCCAATGACTTTGGTTGTATTGCTCAATATAGCCTGTGTTGACTGTTGAAATAAAATTCTATCCTCTCATATTTTTTTCAATTTTTTTTACTGTTTCTCATGTGCTATAATTTGTCCACGGCACAAAAATACGACTCCATAATTATGTAGGCTCTTTGGATCGCGTGGTGTTCGCCATTCCAGGGCACAGATGTGGATTGCACAGTCACATACCCCTATGCATTCAACCAGCAGAATCCCTAACCTAAATTGGCTACAAATATATAGTTGCTAAATGCATTAAAATGAGGTAATAAAACTTAAATAAAACGACAATGTTCATTAATTAACCTCGTTCTCTAACAAACCCCTAAGAGAACAATGAAGTTTCGTAAAAGGACAGCTTTTTCGTAGGCACCACGGTAGGCACCCTGGATGTAATGGGTCAGTGTGCATCTGATTCTCAGCACAGGCTAGGCGGTATTTCAGACTGATTCGTTCATCCTTGTGAAGAATCGAATTCTCAACGCCGCAATGTTTGAAATATAATGAAACATTTTGTAGAAGACAAAGAAAATAACAAATTGACAATTTACAATCATTTTAAAAGAATATAGCTGATATTGTCAGGGTATGTAACGCATCATTCACATCCATGGACGCTACGCCCCTGTATGCCACAGATGTCGGGGATTTTGATAAATTGTCTGTAAGAAAATATTAATCTCATGACAAACCAGTTGGAAATAAACGATAATGGTCGCTAATTAGACGAAAATCTTTCGCAAGAGCTTTGTAAAAAATACAAAGTTCCGAGAGCAATACATAGACTAGAATGTTAATGCAATTATATCATATTAGGCTATGTTACATCATTTTAATTTATTGCCCAAGACTTTTTTCGTTTGTGAGTACTGTTTGGGCCATTGGAGTTTGATTGACCGACATGTTCTGAAAAGCTGCATGTTATAAGATAGCACACTATAGACTTCAAGTATTGCCTTATGTTGGATATAGCGAAAATGCCCCTCTGCCTCCTTCACTTCTTTGACCTGCGCCGAGTGACACATCTCTCACCGGACGGGCTTAGAGACCCAACAATCGCCAGGCCGGAAGTTCTGCCACTTCGACACTGGCGGTCGTGACGTGCGGACGTATGTTGTGTGAGGCAAAAATGGCGAGGTTTCGGATGGAACTACACACCGCCCCTTATCCTCAAGCATCTAGTTTATTTTACTGAGTGCGACGTTAATTACATGTTTGTTAGAGTGTCGCAAACTTTGACAACGGACACGACAGTTCGTTTTTCTCCTTTTATTTGAATACCAAGTGAAAAGGTTTGGCACGTGTAAATCGCATGGGCAGGAGGCATGCTTCCCCTTTGCTACTTGCTATTTAAGCCATTGTCAAGGCTTACACGTGAGCAGAACTACATTCAAATACCACCGCTCTGTGTGGCATTTCCTCGTCCTGGGTCAGCCACGGATAGATCACGTCCGCCAAATTGAGTGTTTGCGTACGACTTACTGGCAAACTCCAGGAACTGTGCTACCTTCAAGGAAACTGTAACGTTTTCAATTGTTTAATTGCATGTGCATTCTATTTGTATCTTCAGGTGTTTGTCATGCATTATGTATTAATTACTCATTGGTTTGTATATTAACTACTCATTGGTCAGTACATTCACATATTCTATTTGTATCTCCAGGTGTTTGTCATGCATTATGCATACATTTGTTATAGTGACGTCCTTGTTCTCATTTTCAGTTTAAGATATTTTACTGATCACTCTATTCAGATTGCATATGGTTTGAATGCCATTTATACATCGTATTGTATCTGTAACTTCATTATTTCTTGTATAATTAAAATTAGATCATAAAATGTGGATTATTTGTCACCACTCTGAGCCACCGAGGATGTGAAGTTAGCTACCTCACCCCACGATACTTACTACAGTCCACTGCTGTGGTAGCGACAACTAACACCGGAAAATGTTGACCCCTGTATTAGCCACCATGAAGTCAAGGGCATTTTAGTGACTAAGGTCATTAAGGCTCATCAGTGATGATCTAGTAAGTCATTAAGTGTTAAAAATGAGGTCATTTATGCTAAAGACATGGTGCAATGTGAGTCAGGGGACCCAGGTGATGTCTATGAAACCCTGCCGTGTCCGCCACAAATTCCACGTGGATTTCCCAGGAATCGAAACCGGACACTTCGCAGTAGAAGCCATATACGCGCTAAGCATTACCCTCCTCCCCGGAAGGCTGAAGTGGTTGCGGCGGCGCGGTCTCCCGCGTGTCTCGCATGCCGCCGGCGCGACGCGCGCTCTCGCATGTGTTGCCTCCGCCCCCGCCCCCGCCCCCGCCCCCGCCGCCTGCGCCACCGCCGCCGCCACCACCACCGCCACCACCACCGCCACCTCCACCGCTGCCGCCGCCGCCACTACCACCTCCGCCGCCGCCGCCGCCGCCGCTCACGCCGCCGCCCCCGCCTCCGCCACCGCCACCGCCACCGCCTCCGCCACCGCCGCCAACGCGTCTAGGTAAACGCGGGCCGTCGGCCGCGCGTCCACCGCCGAGGGCCTGCACCGCCCTGTTATTTAACCAAACATTAACGTCACGCGCCGTAAGATAGATGGCGCGGCGGCGTCGGGGGGCGGGGCAAGGCGGGGCGGCAATTTATGCAGCGGTGTCCGCGCACGCGTGCCTCCCGCATTAGCTCACGCACTGCGCTCCGCGCCGCGCCGCGCCGCGAAGAGAGACGTGTGATAAATCGCGGGGCGATGACGATTCCTTTCCACAGCCCCCGCCAAGCCTCGTAAGACGGGAGGAGGAGCAAAGAAAGGAGAAAGGATGCGACCTGCCAACTGCCGGGCGAATGGCTGGGACGGCGTCTACTGTGCCCTGGACCTGCTAACCAAAACGTGAGGCGTCCGGCCCTCTCCATGCGTTGAAGAAAATAGTCGTTTCAACTACATGATCGCGATAAGGGGATAGCTACAAGGAATAGCTACAAAAGATATCAGTTGATGCACTGAGTCACCTCTCCCGGTTACGATTAAATAAAGAATTTCTACACACAAGTAAAATGCTAAATATTTTAGCGTGTTTTAGCATTTTACGTGTGTTCTCCAATGAAGGTTTTTTTAGTCCTTTATTTTACCGTAACCGGGAGAGATGGCTCAGTGCATCAACTGATATCACTGCATTACCTCTGACCGGGAGGTCCTCGGTTCGAGTCCCGACGCAGCAGAATTTTCGACATTAGCCAGACAGCTAGGTCGAATTCAGTCGCTGTCTAAGGGAGAATTTTAGCGGCTGGCTGCTCTAATCGGTAGGTTTCCTTGGTTCTCCGATCAACACCAGACGAATGCCGGAGCAGTACACTAACAAATGGGCCACGGACCGCGCGCGATCTTTCCTCCTCTTCCTTGTCCTATCCTCACTCCTTACATGCACACTTACACTAACATGCATTTTACTATCAAACATGCCGGGAGGCCCCTCCGGGGCTTAGAGCTTTGTCGCGGCTGGGGCGGTGCCCCGCTGGTGGGACATGGGATACCTGAGAAAACTGTAGGAAAGAAAGACGGTACGTCGGCGCCGGATCTCGTCATCCAACAGAGGAAGACCACCGCCACCTCCAATGAAAAAGTATGCACTACACTTTCGAAACTAATGATTCAATAGTTGCTCCCGAAATTACTAAAAATCAATCAAAAAATCCTATTAATTAATGTTCGATCATTAGCAGCCACAGTAACCAGTAACACAACACAAACAAAATTGAAGAAAAATAAAAGTATGTAAATACTTCTGGAGATTCCAGAGCACTGTCTGAAACCTCCACACTTTGACTCGATTTCAAACATTCTTAATGCAAATGAACTATGTTCAGTAGGAAGTTTTCCTTCACTTTCCTTCACTATTTATTTGCCAACGTTTGTATTAAGCAAGCGTTTTTTTGTAACGCAGTTCTAAAAGATTCCTGCTCAGTTGCACCAAATACTGTTTCCCTTTTATACTCTTTTCACTTTCTTTTTGCCGCCATTATCTGAGTGGCTTAGAGTTTTTGGAGAAAGTTGGGAAGTTATATTCTTCCGCAAACGTTACATACAGTCTTTTACTTTTCATGACGATCAAAAAATCAAATAAATTATATTTCAAATTAGAATAAGCATGGTTATTGTGAAGCAAATGTAATTTGATATTGAGAAAACTGTTAGTATAAACGGTACTATTTTTAAATTAAATAAAAATTGAGTCACAGAACTAGATGCCGCCGTTCTTTTTCTTAAGAATTACCAGTGAAATGTTTATGAAATTGAAAATTGAGAATTTCATTTACTCTCTTATTAGTTTCATATTTGGTTAACACGCCATTCCTTTTCCGCGCCATGTGAATCGCAACTCCTGTTAATGATTCTAAGGGCTTTTAAATTTACAAACTTGATACTCGTACTGAACCAATATTTTCTGTGAAAAAGTTGTAAAATTAGATAAGCTGTAGAGATAAAAGAAATGTTTCAAAACGAATTCGAATTGAATCTTGCTACAAATATGGAAGGTTAACTTCCAGGCATTTTTTCTGGACTTTCTGGTTTTCTAAGTACGTATTCTGTCTTCGTTAGTTTTATTTTGATAATTACTTTCACATGTACATTTTCCCGGTTTTATAGTAAAATAAAAATAGTAATTTACTTTAATGTTGTTCTTACAAAACCAGCTGTATATAAAACGCAATGAGCCATAGATAAAATGAAAAATACTGTATTTATTTGTTTGTTTTGATTGCAGTTCACATATGAGTATAACTTTATGTTTAATAAGAATAATGTCAGTAATTTACGAAATGTGCTATTTGTAGTACACCACAAAATTCCGCATCAACTGTTGGTTCCCAGAGGTGAAATGCAAATGTAACAGAGCTACAACACGCTTTGTTTCCCTGACTAGGGAGTTATGATAGACTGGGAACAGCAGGGTGGTCGTCATGCAAGTGGAGGTCTATTGCACGGTAAATCACCCCCGCGGCTGCGTGGATTGCCAGCGGATAACAAGGCGCGACGTCGCAAGGGCACGGGCACGCTGCGCATTGGCCACCCCTGGCGCCACAACTCAGCTTTTGTCTTCGGAGCAAAGGGGGAGGACAGGGAATTCTCAATTGAAGACCTGATGGCAGTAACATACCATGCCGAAGTTTTGATGAAAAGGAAAGTAAAGGTTTAAACATTTCCATAAATAAGAGAAAGACATGAATTTCAGACTTATATTTTAGAATCTACCAGCATTCACGAGATGAAATATACGTATTATGTCCAATAATCTGTAAACATTGATGGGGCGCCGAAATACGCTAATATCGCAATTTCATCACATTTGTGGCATAGCATGATATTGCCCCAAAGTGTTCGATTGTATTGGCAGTTGCCAGTGTCGCTATTTGCTAGAAGTCGTCACTAACATGTCTATCTTCATTAGCTGTGCTAAACCCAGACTTTATATTTTGCTTCAAATTTTGAAAAAAACCTGAAAGCCTTGAGCTTTAGAATCTTATAGAAGTCAAGAAGAATAGATCGTTGTTTGGTTTTCTTTTTAGTTTTGGATAATAACCCGTGAGAATTGGTGATTCGTCAATTTACACTGCCCAACAACGAAAATGTTTTGGGCTGAAAAATAATAACCGCGCAACGTTTCTTGACCGATGACCTTGCTCCTCCCTCCCTTGAGTAATAAAGAGTTGAAGCCAAAATCTCGTAGCAAGCACTGCTGACAACATTCCAAACATTAAAACTTCGTTGGCGCGAAACGCGCTAGTCAGAGCTAGTTGCTTTCAAAGTCGAGAACTTCTCTTCGGGGTTATTCGTAATAATATCTGAAGAAATTGCAGGTGTAGGTGCTTCAAGGGAGGCACCTCACACTCCTGAGAAAGTTAAGAGGACGTAGTATACTAGCGGCGGAATGCAAAATTGTCGAAAAAGTTGGGAATGCTTGTGAAATGGAAAAGGAGAATAAGGTTTTGTTGTATGCTTTGAATAACGCCTTAGATTGGGCTTCAGCGTATACTGGAGCTAGTATTTGCACGATACTTTGAATAAAGAAACAAACAGCCAATGACCCTTTTTAATCATCAGAAACGCCCGGTAAAAGTAACATTCAATGTAACCAATTTATTATACTTTAATGTAATTATATATATTGAGACGAGTCGTGGATAGACTGCACAAAATTAAGAAGAGAGAAATAGAGATATAAGGGACGGGGATTCTTGTCCGGGAATGGGCTCCGGCTTTAATTATGCGTACACTGGAAACTGTGATTAACCAAAATTTTCCTTTTATTACACAAATAATTATTTTACAAATGGGTGGCCTTTAACGTTTACGTTAGCATTCATTCTGTTCCCTATCCTATGCTTAACTATATTTGGAAAAAAAAAACCTCGATACAACATCAACGTTCTCCAAGGGTTAAATGCCTTCCCTCCCTACCCTTCCCGACGTTCTACCCGTGACACTCCAACCTGAATAGCGTCTCCATCCGCTCACTCCTTCGCTGGCGAGCCGGCGCCGGGCGCCGCACTGCTGCGTTCTGGCCTCTTCGTACCGCCGGGTAGCCGTTGGAGGGGAAGGGAGTCCTGCGAGGCCGCCCTGGTCGCTTGTTTCATCCGCTGCTTGTCGACGCGTCGTCCACCGCCGGGCCCTTCGGGGATATTCGTTGGCTTCGGCCGCGTTCGGGAGACCGGCAGCCCCTCCGCCACCGTGGCCAGCCCTCACCCCACTCTCGGCCGTTGTCGTGCTTCTAACGTTTCTAAAACGTTGCTACTGCATTCGCCTACGGATTTTAACTTCGGCATTAATTATCGTCGACTGTTCACCTAATTTACCATTAGTCAGGTCGACCGCGGATATGTACTATTCCGTTTCTTCTCCTAATCCCATTCACACCACGTGGATATCATTTACTGCAGGCTGCACTCCACTACGATCTTATGGCCGCTTCGTCTTGTTTCACTCCTTAAACTGCACTTCCACATTCGTCACTCAATTTCCTTAACCAACACCTTCCCAGTTCGGTGGCGCAACACTTACGTGCATTCCTCTCTCCGATTAACAGTCCGCATCACTTCACCCGTCTTCATCCGATGACTATCTTCCCGCCACCCATCGCAGGTCCGTACACTATGAACTTTTCTCAGCCACTCTCGCGCCTCGTGGCCGCTGTGGTGCTTCTCGCGAACCGACTCCGGTTCCTCGCACCCGACTCCGTGCTGCGCTGGCCGCTGCCGCGCAGTTCAAATTCCTACAAGCGCCAGAACGCATTGTTATCACGTGAGTGATAACAATTCGTTTCAATGTATATATATATATAATTATTTACAATATAATAATATAGGATATAATTATATATAATGTAATTATGTATTTAGATGTAATATAATTTTATATAATATACAATAATTATATACGCTCCGTGAAAGTAACATTCATGGAAATCAATTGATCATACTTTAATGTTATACGAATTATACGAAATATATTTTACATAATATTTCCACCAACTTTACAGATATTCGTATGAAAGACTGATTTATAGTATTTTAAGATTGTAAAAAATGTTTGCCTTGATTGTTACTCTTTAGACTGTCACAATTGAGAAGTAATTATTTTAATAAAATAAAAATTGTCAGTTCAGATAAACAAACCCAATACGCTTTTTAGTTAACAAGTCATGCAGCATAAAATGTGAGGGGCAATTTTAAATACAAATCTGAGATCGAACATTTCTATTAAATGTATTGAGAACAAAAGTCAGTTAAGCTATTGGAGAAATAGCGCGTGTGCATGTGATTAGTGAATTGTGATTAATTTAAGGCGTGAGCCAATACACACTACTCCATCATCCTCTGATTACTCGACCTACCTTGAAGGACTACTGGCGATATATTAAGAATTGGTTGGTTGCAAGTCACCAGACTCGCTTTTCTGAAATAATTTACTTAGGTGTTGTCATGGAACAAAGATATCAGGGCCGTTGGGCCGAAGCTATGCTTCCGGAGTACGAGTGGTCTCCATATCTAAAGATTCTCCACAACTCACAAGAGGGAATCCAAAGACCGATCTCATGAAGCCACCACATATTTATCTCCAAACACAATTAGGTTTCTTTCGATCAATTTAGAACTCTTTGTATGTAATTTTCGTTTAGAAAAATTCAAATGAACTTTCAGTGTTGTTGACATATATAATTAAAATATTTATGTTTACATATTAGTACAGTTTTCTCTTAATATGTTCAACATTAAAAATAGTTTCATCTATTTGATATCACAGGAACCAGAGCTAACATAAATTTTTATTTGCCATATTAGTTTTTCTCGATCGAAAACTACTAATATTTAACTTATAATTGAAGGAAACATTAAAAAACGTTTTTTAAACAGCAATCACTCAGTGATTCTTGTCTCCAATGATTAATTCTCCCTTACTTGCATTCGTGTATATTGATTTTTCACACTCCCAGTTCAGTATTGACTTATATGAAGATCTGATGAATTTAAAATAACTTGAAAACAAAATTATAGTATGTCGACATTAATTGATGAAAAATTGCATGGTCATAACGTTATGTGTGCGTAAACACACCCATAAAATAAAATGCTGTTACCTATGAATAAATTCTTGTTTACAGTAAATTAAATAGTTTATGCAAAATTTACCGGTATGTCTCAGAAAATTTCAGCCCCGAGAGATTCTTTGGAAGTTGCATAATGTTGTTGCTTTCTTCATGGCAGCATTATAACGGCAACATTCTCTAACTCGCATTATATAATTCACGATTATATTCAGTTATATTTATTTACCAAACACAATAACGTTTTCGTTCTAGAACTGGCACCATATGTTTACTCTGCAATTTATACATCTAGGCTATTCTTCATTTCTTATCTCTACACTCTAGTCTTCTATGTTGTTTCCCTGTTCTTATTTGGGCTGTTCGTCTTATTCTTTGCTTCTTTGCCCCTGCTCCAGAATCCCCACCTCCAGGGCTGCAGTCGAGTCGTTAGATGCAGACCTTATTCTCCCCTTCTCATCCTCTCCTTCTCCAGTTGTAAGCGCCCTGGGCGCGCCAGTTGCCGCTGCCGTCACGCCCCCCCCCCCGTGCCACAGCCACACCTCCCCGCCCAGACGGCCTTGCTCCAGCCCCAGCCTCCACTACTGCCGCCACTACCATCGGTACCCGCCTCTTCCCGCACCCAGCCGGCATCCTTACCGCAATCGCCATCGCCACCTCTATCACCACCACCACCATCACTACCACTACCACCATCAACACCGCCACTGCCTCCTCCACCTCCACCATCTCCTCTTCTACTCCATTCCCCTACCTGCACCCTCACCGCCACCTCCACCGCCGCCGTCACAGCCATCGCTACCTCATCCTTCTGCTCCTCCTCGCCGCACCCACCTCCACCACCGACACCTTAACCTCCATCACCGCCCCCGCCAGCGTTACTGCTCCCGCTACCATTGGCGTCTCCCAACAAGCATCCTCACCGCCACCACTGCAGCCGCCTCAGCCCCCTCCATCGCCACCTATGCTGTCTCCTTTTCACCCTATCCCCCACCTGCCTCCGACCCAGTCACCGCCTCCCCCAAGCCTCCGGCCCCTGCATCCCCTCACGCCTCTTCCGTCCCCACCTCGCCTCCCCCCTCGGCATTCGTCGCTGCCACAGTTAGCGTCACCGCCCCACACACATCGTCGACCCTTCTAAGCTCCCGCCCCTTGCCCAAGCTTCCACTCCCACTCCAGTCCCCCCCGTCTCCACCCCCGTCCCCGCCACGCCCCCGCCCCATCAAGGCTGCTGCAGCCAACGCCACCGCCCCACCCAGATCTTCGGCCCTTTAACTCCCTTTCTCCTCCTCGCCGCGCCGACCCAGCCGCCGCCAACGCCTGCTCCTTCAAATCGCCGTGAATCATATGCCCTGAGTAATAAAATGTCACTTGAATAGCCATTTGTGCTTTATTGCGTCGCCTAACTTCTCTTTCCTGCAGTATTTCTTCACATGTACTTAGGCGATTTCATAATACATGGGCCGGGATATTTTTGTTGTCATCTCCTGCTTCGCAGAGGACGACTCGAAATATTTTACTTTTCGTGGGGCGTAATCTGAATGAAGAACATTACCGTGTCGTAGAAGTCGAAAGTTGTCTTAAGCAGTGAAATACTGAAAGCCATCTGCAATTTAGAGGCGACGAAGAATCCTGAAGCCAAAAACTTTCTTCCAAATGTTGTAAAGTACGTAAAACACACGTTTTTCTAAGCACACAATGAACCGAAAAATAATTCCTAAAATTTTTGTGAATATAAATTTGTTATGTTGGATATAACATACTTGCTCACCTTTCAAAGAAACAAACACAGAATTTTTTTCCTCAATATAAGGTAACGGGGGGTAACATTGCCACATCTTTGTTTCTTTTAAAGTTCTACTTCGTTGCATCAATCTTCGTAATAATTATTTTGATACTTTAATCCTTCACAGAAGTACAATGTTTCTTCAAAATATTGAAGTCACAGCTTCCATAATTTGAAAGATTTTATTACTTTTTTAAAAGCAAGCAAAGTGCCAATGTAACTCAGCAGGGGTCAAACATTGCCACCTTCATTTATTTCCAAGTCTTTGGCAATGTTTAAATGTGTGAGAGTTGGGTAGGAAAAAGAAACACATAAATATGCATTAGAACATTATTAGTTTTTGTTTTTGACAGTTTAAATACTCTAAACAGGGATTAATACCACTTTGAGAACTTTATCTAAAATAAGTTTTATTAACGGTTTTACATTGTGGTAAAATGCGCTAGGGTAAAAGTGCTTTCTCCTTTTTATATTTAGTCTGGGAAGCTGAGCAACAATATCATAGTTTGGCATAGAACATGTAATTTCAAGTGTAACTGCTAATTTTATAGAGTTCAGTAGCATTTTCCAACTTAATTTTCCATTATTTACTTTTTCCATTGCTTAGTGCATTTTAACTTCATCACAGGTTTTTAAACCTTAGATATTGTATTTTTCATTTGTGTAGGTGGCAAAGTTAGAGTGCAAGAATGACGACAACAAAAAAGTAATTTTGTATCAAATGTAATTAATTAATGTTAACAATTTATATGTCATATGCTTTAGAAAAGATATATTAACTCACAAATGTCAATTGTTTCAGTGTATGAATTTCTTCTCAAAGGATACTTCGTATAAATGTAGATGCAAGGTGGGCAGTATGGCAATGTTAACCTGATAGTAATATATGCTATTAATACATTTTGTCTTGTTTATAATGAATAATTATTATGTCACGACATATCAAGCGCAATACATGACATATTTACTTATCTATGTAGTTTATTTCAACTCAATTAATCCAAAATTAATGAAGTTTCGATTACCAAATTTGGCTGCATTACAATACATCATGCATATGTACGGACATTTTAGGTTACAACAGTAACCCAATGCAACAAACTATTGTATATAATGTTTCTAAGAGAGATAGCTAACTATGGGAACTCAGACAGCAAATAAATTTACGGTACAGACTGTGCTATTGAAATTGTTTGAAGTTGTGGCAATGTTTCACCATGGCAATTTTACCCGTCGTTACCTTATTCAATTTCTTGATCAATGATTAAATTTTAGAAATTCGTTTCTTGTGAGTATAAGTTATGCAGCAAAAAACATTTTACTCGGCACTTAAACTTGTGTATCGATTTGACTCTATTAATTTCTTCTGGCAATATGTTGTAAAATAATGTAAATGTATGTTAATTTTTTGTAATGAGCCGTTGATATGACACCTGATGAATATGATTACTACGTCGCGTGTTATAGTTCTAGACGTCTCTATTCCGTGAAAATATGTTACCATTCTTGAGTAAGTCATTTTTGACGAAAACTACTGAGTCGTAAATAAATAGGAGAGGCAATGGTAGAGTCGTAGCGTAATAAAGTGAGGCTAACAACAATCACTTCACATGTTTCGTGTCCCTGTCTTACCTTATATTTAAATTATTCGAGAATTTTCTTTCCATCTTCAGAAGGGTACAAGCTAAGTATTAATCTTTCTTTTACATGAAATACTACTTCTAACAATAAAAAATGAATTATAGCATTTATGAACATTTAGCGTATGAGTACACCATGTCTTGCATTTTTTACAATTAATTTCTTGCCTATCTATCTATAAATAGAAATAAATAAATAAATAAATGTCTTTATTTGTGGCGAGGCTCAGGCCATTTAGCCTGCTCTTTCGCCTAACCACTTTCAAACTTTTATTACATTAGTGCATAACAGAAGGAGGTCATTCAATGAGAAATACGTACATAATTTGGGTGAAAGTTTTCTCACATAGAAGACAGGAATGAAAGCGAGGGAGGAAAGAGTTGATAGAGTAGGAATGCTGTCACAGCATTTGTATGTTTACATTTATTAATTTCAAGTTAGGGATGTAAGTTGAAAATTAATCCCAATATATAGTCTATCTGTATTGATCTATCTGTGTCCATTACTTTATTTCTTTTTGCCGACTGAGTTTACCTCAGAGGCAGCATTGCCACTGTCTCCGCAGCGACTCTGAACGCGAGGTTGTGGGGTTCGAAACCCGACGGTGGCGGATCTTCGACACTAGGTCCATCTCGGTCGACTGCGAAAAGTCTGACTGCGGACGATTCTAGCAGTTGACTGCTGTTTCCCGTAGCTTCTCGGGTCAGAAGCAAGTGAATGTCGGAGCAGTAGCCCACCCTGACAAACGGGCCACGCGATCATTCCTTCCTCTTCTTTACCCTGGCATCTCCCCTTAACACACATCCTTATATGTACCACACTTTCCACATGACCGGAGAACAGTCGGGAGCGTAAGAGTTTGCCCCAGCTTGGGCGGTGCCCCATTGAGGGCAGATCTCTTGAGAGGAAATTCCACTGCAAGCTGACATGAATGTCGGCGCTGGATATCAACATTCAGTTTCGGAGGATCACGGCCACTTCCAGGCATAAAACATTTCCTACACTTGCGGGACTAATGACCACAGCATTTGACATCCGCCAGAACATGAATCATTCAGTCTTTTTCTCTCTTTTCTTTTCTTTCCTTTCTTTTTCGTTCTTTTTTGTTTCTTTCTTTCTTCCTTCCTTACTTTTATTCTTTCGTAGTATTACTTATTATTCTGAAGTCGTTTCCAGTTCGTCTGTAGGTTGTTACTTGTACGGACGATGACTTCTTCAGTATCTCATCGTCCGTACCAGCAGTCTTCTTTCCGAGCGCACACAAATCCGCGCTGGCTGCGGCCGCAGACCTGCATTTCCCTTGCTTCGCCCAAGACCTTAGCCGCGAGCGGTAAACGAGACATGAAGAAGAGATTAATGGTCCGCGATGACGAAATCGAAGCATTGCTCAGACGGGAGTTGGCGGGAGGCGCCGGCGCGGGGCGATTATTCACGAACTCTCACTCGCATGCGCGCGCGCGCCCCCCGCCCCGCCCCCCGCCACCCGCGCCCCGCACGCGTCGCTGCATTCAACTCCGCCCGCAACGGATAGCGGCTAATACATATAGATAGAGAACACGTTCCCGGGAAACAGTTTCCTCGAGCCGACTTGTTGGAAAAGTTTGCGCCGCTGCTGTTGAGCAGTAACTTGTTTCCCCTGGAGCTTCCATTATTTATCTCCTAATGGGCCGACCTCCGACGCGAGGGAGCGGGCCGGCGCAGTGGGTCCGAAGATGCGTTCAAATTGTTGTAAAATAAAACGGTTAAAAGGATTCAAATTATTTCGGTGGCTTCGTTTAGTGTAGTGGTAATTGTGTGTTAGTCATTCCGAAGCGTGTGTTTTTTTTTCGCCAAGACAATGGAACTTAATGGAACATTGTGGACGTTCCAAAACAATGAACGTTTCAACGATTTTCGTCGTGCAATTTTTGCAAACATAAAATCCTGAAGTCTTATGTCTTTCTCCAGAAGCGAAGTAAAGCTGTTCAACTCATACCGTACGCTTAGGGCATCTAAAATAATATTACGCCTAAAAGAGGTTCCTGAGCAAAATTTAAATCAGCTCGAAAAGGTTAGGGCCAAATTTTATGACGGGAATAAGCCTGCGCACTGTCGTGTATCTCATCCTAGAAATCGTCGCGTCGTAGGGAAGTTTGGGACATAAGCATACATTTACGCATAGCAATGTTATTCTGGTACCTGGTGAACACCAATATCGGACCCCCTGCTGCAATATAATTGAAGAAATAGTTTATGTATTAAAAAGAACTAATGATAGTGTACATATCAACATTTCACATACTATTTTTGCAAATTTGTTTTAAAATATTTAGAATGTTTTTAGTTTCAGCAACTAAGTTAAATGTACTTTGAACATTTTTTGTAGTGGAAGTCCTTTTCGCGGGGACACATATAGTGATTCTCCGAATGCACAACTGTCCTCTACATCAACGCATAGTAAAATATAATTTCAGGCCTGACTGTAAGAGAACGCCGCGCACAGTTATGGTTTAGATGTTTTTCTAAACAATCGATTCGTGGTGATTGTTAGTGATTCCGGGCGCGTCTACTAGGGTCATTAGTCCCGCACTCCCGTGCACATTTTTTTTCTCGGGAGGTGGGGATGATCTTCCCCCATTGGATGGTGAGACCCCGCGCTGTCCGTCGGCTAGCTGGGGGTTCCCCGACCAGGTCTCTCCCACCAGCAGGGCACCGCCCCAGTCGGGACAAGCTCTAAGCTCCAGACCGGTCTCCCGGTATGTGTAGTAGTGTAGTGCATGTTAGTGTAAGTGTGTGTAAGGGGAGAGGATAGAACAAGGAAGAAGTAGGAAAGATCGCGCGCGGTCCTTGGCCCGTTTATTAGGGTATTGCTCCGGCATTCGCCTGGTGTTGGTAGGAGAAACCATGGACAACTACCGATTAGAGCAGCCTCCACCAGACAGCGACTGAATTCGGCGTAGCTGACAAGATTGTGTCGAGGCCGTCGGGCCTAGAACCTATGGCCTTCTGGTCAGAGGCACTGCTGTGATATCAGTTGATGCCCTGAGCCACATCTCCCGATCCGAAATGTTTTGAAAGAAGAAATCAATAACATTGATAGTAGACAATGACAATTTATGGGTGAAAGTATCCCAGTGGTACACATCGCCGTATTCTTACGTCTATCACAAAAAGCTATTTTATTACCTATTGTTAGGAGTCAAAGTTGAGGAATATATGTGACTATATATTGTCACTAATTTGAAAATCTATAATGGGGTAATAAGGGATTAAGTCTGTGTAATCGGTTGATTTCTTCACTATATCTAACAGGTTAATGGCCAAAGGATTTGGGTGGTTTTCCAATTATTGAAGATACTAGCTTGAGCTGTTTGTTTCTATTCTTTCAAAGACCGTCGGTACTTTTAAGTCTCTGTGTAGAATTGTGTTTGAGATACACTTCATTTTAACGAAATATTTCGGGAGATGTAGTGAAAATACGCTCAGCGGCTCTGCCGCCTCAGAAGTCGCTATACGGTTGCACATGTCCGCTAAAACTCCCGAAATCGTTCGTCAAAATGAAGTGTATCTCGAACGCAATACTGAACAGAGACTTAAAGGTACCGACAGTCTTTGAAAGAATCGAAACAAACACATGAAACAATTTTTTTGTCCGAAGGAGATTGAATCTAATGGTATATTATGAGATGAGAGCAACATTCACCATGAACCACTATAAATGCTTTATCAATGATATGTAATTGACAATGCCAATCTTTTGAGGGTTTATTTAATCATATTTTTTTCAAGGATTATACTACAACAAGAGAGATATAAATCACGCTAAGGGCATAAATTGTGTAAAACTTCTTAAAATATCAATATGCCAGACACTAACGAGGTAAAGCATAGAAGGGTCAAAATGAGTTTTAAAGTAAGCAAAATCGTACATGGTAATCGTTACTGTTGCTCTATTCAAAGGTAAAAATTGTATCTACAGTCTTATGATTAAAATTAGTTTGTGATTGACAGTTGTGCTTATGAAGCTATGCTTCTGAAACTGTAGCTTCATACAATATGAGTATATGATTTGGTTATTTTTATAAGTATTTATTTCAAGTGTGTATTTTCCAATGTCCCGGGAACACGTACTCAGTAGTACGCAGCCTGTCAACGTCACTCGTTTGCACTCGCAACAATCACCAACTTCTTTTACTCGGAGTATAGTGCGAGCGCTCTGCAAGGCGAGCCTTTCGACCCCTTTCGTGACAGTGTGCGGCGCGAGGTGTGGAGCGGAGGGGCGTGGGGGGGGATCGAGGGGGCGAGGAAGGCGGCGCAGCGCGAGGTGTCGGGTGGGCCGCGGCAGTTCGCCGCATTGCTGTCGACTTGTCACGCCAATCGATAGTCGCTCTTGCATGCCGCCGCCGCCGTGGCAGAGCCCGCCGAATCGCTGCCTTGCCCCGTCCCCCCAATTGCCGCTGTGACCCTCTCGCGCTTTGTGGAGGTCGCTGTCTTTCCATTTTCCCTTCCCTAGCCCCTCCCTTTTCCATCCGATCTCCTCCTTCCCTTCTCCTGTACTTTATTTTTTTTCTTTACGTGCCTTTTCCCCATTCCTTGGCGTAGTAGTTTGATTTCACCTTCTTCTCGATGTGACTGCACTTTCACTAATCACATTGCCACGCCGCGTCGGCCGTATTAATCGTACTGTATTGATTCAGAGGATGTTGCGACACGTTTCGACAAGTTTCCTCTCCCTCATTATTGATTTATTTTTATTTTGTCGTTCATAATAACGTGCGTTTTACATCAATCTTCACTGTATATACTTTTTACAATATTACCTTAATTCTCGCCTCATTGATCAGTTGGTGGTCTTTTATATTCCAAAATGTGGTATATTACAACTGCCTGCTATTCTTACTTTTTCCATTAATTATCTTCACTGTCTTCTCAGTCTAATTTTTGTTTCTTGCCATATCTTTCGAAAAATCAATGTTCATACTTATTTTGAATGTTTGTTTTGCCGTTACAGAAGAATCAAGTCCCTCAAATTAATATAATATTCATCGCGGATGGTCTTTTCAATAATATTCGTGATAGATTATGCTCCACTGATTCAACTTGCGAACGATTCACCTGGAGCTAAAGTGGTCTACGTAACAATACAAAATTAGAGTAATTTTGAACCTAACATTCTACACGAAGTAAAGTAGTCTATTATCAATATATGTCTGAAAACCCCTTGAATCTGATAATATCAGTTTAGAATTGATGCATGTTTGGACTTGTAGGCAAATTCGTACGTGGTCAAAGTAACATTGTTTCAATGAGCACTCGTTATTGAAAACGTAATATTCACCCCTTGC
This sequence comes from Acheta domesticus, assembly GCA_031308135.1. NCBI lineage: Eukaryota > Metazoa > Arthropoda > Insecta > Orthoptera > Gryllidae > Acheta > Acheta domesticus. The sequence goes on from JAHLJT010009436.1 coordinate 165,017,275, forward strand.
TTTGCCTCGTTCCCTAACTACATCATTTAAAACATTCTCTAAATGAGCAATGATAAAACGTACATTAATGAAAACCGTTTCTGTTCTTTCTCCTTTACTACTATTTGCAACTTAGACCACTTCATCTGCAGTCCAGACGTATGCACTCGTCGCAGAAGCCGAAGGCCGGAACTGTGAGTGTTGAGGTTCTCTAACGTTATTTCAGAGCCTTAACTGTGACAAAAATGTCTCGCTTCGGCATTCGCCTTTCCGTCCTTCGCCCCTCCTCACCGAGCGCCCCGAAGTCCAGCGCACGCGTGCCACGCCCGTCTCGCTCCCGTAGCTGGTCCCGACGCTTCGATTCCCTGCTGTTTCACTAGACCTACTTTATTCATCGCCCGTCTCCTTGGAACCTGTCTGGAGGAGAACTCCAGCGACCGGCTGTTCTTATCGGAAGTTTTCCGTGGTTTCTCCGATCAACACCAGGCGAGTGCCGGAGCAGGACCCTAACATAAGGGCCACGGACCGCGCGCGATCTGTCCTTCCTCTTCCTTGCCATATCCTCTCCCTTTACATACACTTACACTAATATTTACTACACTACCACGCATGCCGGGAGACCGGTCGGGAGCTTAGAGCCTATCCCGACCTGGGCGGTGCCACGCTGGTGGGAGATAACTGGTTGGGGAAAACCCACTAGTCAACGGCACATCTGCACCGGATTTCGCCATCCAGCGGGGAAATATCATCGCCACCTCCCGATGAAAAACACGCACTACACTTACGGGGGTAATGACCTCTGTAGTTGACGCGCCCGGAATCACGGAAAATTAATCAATCCATCCATCCTTTGAACCTGCGGCTGTCCGTGTTCACTTCAGAGAATTATGTATTTTACGCATTTTATTTTTCCTTCCTCCCTGCTTTACGTGCAACTGCAACACAATTTTCTCCCGGATTTCACGTCTTTGCCGTTCCGTTTTCTGAAAAATCCTGTCGCTATGTTCTCTTATTTCCTTTGCATTACTATTTCATATTTTCGTCTCTCCTTGGCCATTTTAATAGTTTCTTTGCCTGTAGGGCGTTATTAATTATTTCTCCTTCCACTTCAGACTTTCATTGTACTCCTCTAGATGTAGGCATAACGGTCCATTAACGCCTCACGGCGCTGCTCTTTCCTTCTCTGGCGGTGTAATGAAGGCGCAACATTTCTCTCGGTGATGCAGGGGCGAATTATGAGAGTGATACAAATAAAACCTTAACTCGAGATATAACCATTCGTTTGCGAACCTGTGATGAATGACTCAGGGGGTGCCTGTGAAACACCGTCCACTGAACTTTTGTGAGGTAGTTCCAGACTCAAGAGTCACCTCTTTATAACTATCAGAGATTTTATTGCATTGTAGGGTTTTGATTCACATCTGCATTCCGCATAATTTCAGCTTCTTTACATATTTTCTTATTCCGAATGTTGCTGGAATAATGCTAATAATAATTTTAATAATAATCGTCTCCTGTATTATTTCAGTAGTATACCTTTGGGTTCAGGCTCTCGCACGCAACCAATCTTTATAAATGAGGGCTCTAAAGAAAGAGAATTTCACGTAGACTTGACGAATTCCATTTTGACTTTAAAAATATGGATGATTTCTTAAAAAAAGCATCGAAATATTCATGTAAAATGCAACCTGCATCACATGTCAACATATATCGGCAAATAACTCATAAACAAAGCGTTTTAGAGCCTTAAAAAGTAAAATTTTGAGGCCAGAAGCCTCAAAGAAACGTTTTTCACACCATAATCTACACGATGAGACATTCTTCGAACCATTTCATTAACTTTTCGGTTCCACGCTTCAATACTATCAAGGCCACCTCAATATTTCAGCCCTTCCTGCTAGTAGCAATTTTTGGGGCGACACGCTTAGAAGGCTTAGATTCGACAATCTTTATTTACGCCTTCTGTTAACACCGTAGTTTGTGCAGTCTGACGAGGTTTATTTGCATAATCATTAATTCAAGATTTGCTCTCCAGCAACAACTAGAAGTACTATTATAGTTCCTTGATACCTATACCTATGAAGATTGTTTCTTATGCGTGTAGTGAAACTATTCAATTAATGTTTTTTTTCATTTTTTCATGTTTAACGTTTTTTCAATTTTTTCATTCAACGTCTATAAGTGCTGTGTACTTAATTGTGGAGGGATGTGGGTGTTCAGTGAAGAGTGACGACTGTGTGTTTTACCTGTACCAATATTTTCGTTATCATTCGATGAAATTTTCAAGTCAACGGGTTCAGACACGTAGCTTTCTCAAAAGTAAAAAGCTAATATTTTTGTAACTATCACAACTAAAACCTAACTGACAAAGAATATTGAATAATTACTTCAAATGTCTTTAAGTAAGTGTTGGGAATTGTTCCAAGCAAATTCTCCATGATATTGAATAAATATTTATTGAAAATTTCTTTGACACATTAATTGTATTGTTTTTTATTTTATTTTGTAATTGTGTTAGTACATTGCAAGTTACCTTTATAGATTTTAAACAAATAAACACATTTCGTTAACTACTTTCCCTCTTAGAATGAAAATAGAAGGATAGGGATGAGTGTGGGGTCTAACATGCGAGAGTTCTCGCACGGGTACGAAGAGGTAGTGGGGAAAAACTTGTGCGATGGCACAATACAAAGAACAAACTTTTTAAAGTAGCTAAAGTAAAATAGCTTGAAATAAATGGAAAACAAAAATCAAAACGCGCTAGCCTACAATACTACGTGAATCAATTAAAAAACAACTAAATTTAAAATTATAGAAAGGATAGTGCAAGTCACCTGACAACTGCCAACGATCGCAGTCCAAACGCACGATTTAAATGTTGGCGGTATCTGAAAGTATGTACACCAACGCCCAGCTGCAAACTCATATTGTAAATAAAACACCGTTTGATATTAAACTCAAGGTGTCGGTTCGTTAAGATATTAAAAATGCAAACATCGTTTGAGCAACATTCCCATGTAACGAAGTGGGCTTACTATTGCCTACTAAATTGTTCCTAATGCTAACAAATGGTATTAAGTACTCAAAGGTGAAAACGTTAGTTTATTAATGTATATTAAATAAAAATAATGTATTAACATTATTTTTTGGCTCGGAATTGTTTTTCTTGAGGTACATAAGGACGCAGAAAATAATTCAATACTTTTTAGTATACAAATAATTTTTCAATTTTCTCACCCAGCAAGCTGGCATCCTGGCTCTCCAAAACCTACTCGGTTCTTCATAACAAATCAAGGAAAGTTAAATAATATTGCAATGACTAGGTCTGTTCTTGCTCGATCCGGTATTTTCTCACTACTTTTCTTGGCTTTCTCTAGAGTAAAAACCTTTTCTATTATTTCACTATTAAGCGAAAAGCTAACTCTCAAGGAAGATTGAAAAATTTCTTCAAATGTTGTTTTTAAAGAAGTATGAATTGTTCCAAGAACATCTCTCTATAATGTTGAATAAACTTTAATTGAAAATTTGTTTCAAACATCAATTGCTTTGTTATTGTGTTTGATATTCTGTAAGTACATTAGTAGTTCCTCTCCTTTATGGAAAGAATAGACAAATGGATAGGGAAACGGTGGAATTTAACATGCGAGAGTTCTCGCACGGGTACGCTAGTAGAAATATAATAATTGATTAATATTGTATCGTTTGACTAAACAAGAGACAGAAATGAGAATATTATATATTTTATCACAATATATTTAATAATGGGTACAAATTTTAATAATTCGCAGTCGATTGAAAACATTCAAAACAATAATGTGAGATGAGCTTTCGTTTATTTTCTGAAAACCATGATTTTTTTTCTTAAAATTTGCTACATGCTAATAGAAATCATATTCCTTTACTCTAATTTGTATTTCCAGTAACTGTTATTATTCCATTAACATTATCGAATGGATTACACATAACAAAACTATTTTACAAAATGAAAATTATAGAACGGGTGCCAACACTACAGAATACAGAATAACCGTTTCCTTGCGAGTGATTCAAGTTCTGCATCGCTTACTGTCAACATCGGCGTGCGGGCAACATAATCTTTAAGTATGACAAAACAAAATAATCTTTGTTTATATGTAATGTTTTTGAATTTTCGTCGATTTCGACTAATAAGTCATTTTTTTACTCTTTTACGTCATTTTTAAGGCATTTTCCCTGATTTCATCGATTTTAATATAATTTATTATTGAAACAATATTTACGACATGTAACAAATATTTCTGAGTAGCCTATTCAATTTCTTCGCTCATATATTGTAGTGTCATCCGTTGTGAGTACTATGTAAACTAAGGTTCCTGTGAAGCCTATCTACGTCATTGTCATTTCGGTCGATTGCGAAATAAAAAAAGGTTGAGATTTTCTTTTAAAGAACAGTCCAAACCAAAAGTTTGCAAGCTGAGATCACGTGAACAAAAGGAAGAAGCCTCGATTACATTAGAAACATATCCAACAGCTTGAGCTGTTGATCTGAAGTGGTTTTGATAAATTTTTTAACGTATTTTTCTTTGTTTTAGTGCATTTTTAAAACATTTTATGAGCATTTTATTGATCATTTTTAGTTCTGCTTTCGGTCATCAAAATCCTCCCTCTAGTCTTCACAACTACTTTGCGAATCCCTGTGGGCGCTCTCTGGACATGCCGATGGCGATTTGAAACGAAAGATTCAAAAGGTAGCAGGCAGGAAAGAGTGGGAGACTGTCCTTTCTTTTTAATCGTGCATTTTATCCTCGTTTCGGAATGTCCTGCTTCTATGAATATGAACAACTTTTTTCCAAGAAATTCTTAATTTCCAACATTGGTCTTGCACGTGAGCCAAAGTACTCATACCGGATACTGTTCAAAAATACTCAACATAATAGCTTTCCATCGTATCGAAAATACACTAAAGTGAATAAAAGTGAATTCTACGACATGCTAACCGAGATCAATACTACAAAAAATAGAGTATAAATAGATATGAAATTTGTACACTATTATTTCGGACTGTTGCAGGGTCCATGCAAAATTTGGTGAGATAAATTCCACAGTGCTGGTTTACCGTTTGTTGAAACATTTTAAACGAATGGTAAGAATAATATTTTTACTTATACAAAAACATATTTTATCAGAACGTTGAAAGTCACCCTAAAAATGTTCATTGAACGAAAGCGTTCTTTCACAATGACTGGATATGAGGAAAGCGCGAGCAAAAAATTTAAAAACATATGTAAATGTACAAAAATCTAAAAACATGTTGAAACATATTTATCAGAACGTTGAAAATTTCCCTGAAAAAATGTTCTTTCAACGAAAAAAATCTCTTTCACATGGATTGGATATGAAGAAAGCTCCTGCAACGCTGGAAATTTTGCTAATAGAAAGTAGTTAAGGAATTATAATAAGTACAAAGCTCTATTAAATACATCTTAGTATTAAACAAACTAAAGAACATAACATACAATTATCACAGATTTCATTGCAATACTTGTGTTCGTCGATCTATATAATTTTCATGCCCTAATAATAAAATTATTAATTAACGAAGACGCATCATTTTTTAATATACATAATTCATTCACATATGTACGTTTCAACAAAATATGTTTATTCACATAATTAGTTTTAAATATTGGCAGTCTTATGAATCGTGAACTGAATTATTTACGTTGTGCCGTAAAGGCAGTAATTGAAGTAATTCACAGCTTATCACCGTTGTAGGAGCGTTGAAACATCCAAAGAAAACATGTTTTTCTTTCTTTTTTCGGAATGTACTAAAAGGAATGTGCCTAAAAACAATGCCAATCCGTTTAATATTCTCATTGTATCAAATGAGCTATTGATCACCTCCGTAGGTGCCATAAATCGTTAAAAAAATCTTTTTAGTTGCCAAAAAAAGCAACAAAAAAAACATGTCTTGGAGAGATTTCTTTGGTAGGGTTCTGGAAAGGTCCGCAAACAAATCATCAGTTCCCCATGAGGATTCAGTGCATCAATCTGATGTCACTTCAGTCCCTCTGACCGGGAGGTCCTAGGTTCGAGTCGAGATGGCGGCAGGATTTTCGACACTACCTTGTCAGCTAGGTCGAATTCAGTCACTGTCTGGAGGACAATTCTAGCGGCCGGCTGCTCTCATCGGTAGTTTTCCGTGGTTTCTCCGATCAACACCAGGCGAATGCCGGAGTAGTACCCTAACAAACGGGCCACGGACCGCGCGCGATCTTTCCTTCCTCTTCCTTGGCCTATCCTCCCCTCCTACACACACACTTACACTAACATGCACTACACTACCACACATGCTGGGAGACCGGTCGGGAGCTTACAGCTTGTCCCGGCTGGGGCTGCTTCGGGCTCCAAACAAATGTAGACGTGACTGCACAAAACACGTTTATTCATTGCCACATGAGTCACTGGCGCAAATACATAAATGTACAATGTTGATGATTTAATTATACATGAAACCTTTACGTAACACTGTTGAACTGAGGTATGAGACTGACACAGATTGCATAAGAAGCTACACGCTTCAAAGAATTGAAATTAACTCGCGATTGACAAAGTAATGTATTGAGACCGCGAGTTCAAATGACGCTCATTACAAGGCATTAAAAGCTTCTATATATCTGTGCACTTTATGCAGAGATTTTAGGTGAAAAGGTCTTTCACGGGTGGCCGTTAGAGATACGGCGGAATGGGTCGCCAACGCTGATGGCCGCCCATCCTGTCTGGATGCTGTAAGAAGGCAAGACTGGCGGACTCTGTCCTCACGAAGTGTTTGCAATAAGATGCACATTTATATAAATTCTGTTTTTGAGTGTGGGTGGGCCCGAACGTTAGGATTATTGCATTGAAAATACTATGCGATCCCTTGTCGATAGCATGTGAGAATTAGTATTGAATCCAAATTAATCTTGGGGCTAATTTTCGTGGATAATTTAATAATATTTGTTCTCGGGCAGAAGAAACGTTGTAAAACGAAAGGAGGGGACAGATTTGTTGGAAAACTTGTGTTACATTAGACTGTAGGTATTTTCTCCTATGGTGAATTAGTTCTAAGTTAATTCTTCACGTTCTGGAATACTCTTTATAAAGGTATATAGTGCTCGATAAAGATATATAGTACCGATATTTTTACAGAAAAACTAGTTACATTTTGGTGACTTATTACTTTCTCGCTACCGCTTACACAGCGGAGAAAAAAGTTTTTAAATTATATGTGGCCCATGTATTCAAAACAGACCATTATTTATTTCCGATTGAGCCATTCCACGTCAAATCGCACAAAAAAAACCAAATTTGACCTTCATATTTTTAATTATTTTCTAACTTTTTCTATTTGTTATGTATGGATCAAATAAGTTAACACTGTGTATTTTTATTTTTTTCTAACTTTATTATATTCGGAAATATTGTATAATGAAATTTGCTAAAAATGACGCGCATCACCAACTTAAAAATATCATATACTTGAATACACTAATTATAGAAATTCCGTTCAAATTCCATTCGAAACTTAAAAACATGTTTAATTTTAAGTTTTTGCAAAATATTTAATTTCCTGAATTTTCAATTTTTTTTAAATAAATTGAAATTTTGAAAATTGAAAATTTTTGTAAACTCGAATGACCTAAAAATTTTTAAAAAAATATTTATAAACGCCCTAGAGTATGGATGATATCTCCAGGAAAAATCAAAGTGGGATCTCAGTAACTTTAAAAGATATTAATATTTTACGAAAGAGCGTATAATAGATTGCTGCAATAGACGCGTTTCTTGCGTTACTGGCCGTCAGTTTCTTTGGATGAAACAGTAATTCAATACTCTTGAGGTGGTAATACTTCACGATTGAATGTATAAATAATAATATTTATGTAAATTAATACATATAAATAATATTAATATATTTACAAATAATTTATAAATTTATAAATAATTAAATGACGGATTCTTGACTCATGTTTTGATTGACATTTTTGAAATTTTCTAGTCCCTCACAACTACCTTTGAACACAAGTACTCGCTTACCACAGAATTCCTGAACTTTCGTCACAATGCACAGTTTTAATGCCTTGCCGAATTTACTTCAGGTCTGGACAAAATTCCATTTTTTCAGCCAACATTTCATACATTTTTATCATGCGTTCTGTTGCAGAAAAATGTCGTTTAATTTCATTGTATGCCAAACTTTCAAAAATTGTCAAAATTTTAATATTGAACGTCATGCCATTTGTTGAGTAAAAGGAATCGCTAAGTTTCTAAATAGTATCTTTGTCTGATTTTCGATGGACGTCGAAAGATCTTCAGTGTGAAAAGATTTATCTGTGTTGTATTATCTTTGTATTTTCTGAAATTTCTCATGGGGATACCGTTTTGTTCCAATGTTCTTTTCTTGGCTGGGGTTTCTCCTATTGAAATTAAAATATTGTTTATCTTCTCTTTATTAATTTCGCAGACACTTGACGAACTCTCTGAAGAGCTTAAATTGTTATTTCCTTGATTTCCACTCTTTTCACTGGACGTTCCGTTACTTTTTTAATGTCACAAGAGCCACTGATGTCGACGCTCCGTTCACTAACAAAAGGCTGTTTTGGAAGCCGATTCCCATTTCCCATCCAAAATGAATCACAAATTTGCCAATCTAATGACTCCTGTATAATTCACCAGCAAATTGTGGTTTACGCGTCTTGGATATTTTCTTTTTTAAAAACCGTGATCAGAAAGATTAAATGGATTGAAACATCTGTCGTATCTCATACGGTGATCGCTACTCATGTTGCACAGTGTACACACGATTCGCGGAACAAACACTAGCACTCTTGTCTTCATCAGGTGCGTATTGTGACATGATGTTGAGAAAATTTTACTTATGTCCCTTGACAAGTGGTTAATTGTATTTCACGAGCACGGTTAGGAGGGCACCCCATCCCTAGGACGCAAAGGGATGCAGTAAAATTCGTTTCGCTGACAGGAGGAAAAGCAGTAGTAGAATTCGTTTTGCTGTCACCCATCCCTTCTGGAGAAAGAGTGAACATGTGAATTACTATTGTTTCTTGAAACCCTAATCAGGCAGACGGCCATTCTTTTTATTTTTCGTCGGCCCTTGTATCAAAGACTGATCGAACACAATTCGTCAGTGCAGGGGCGGGAACGCATAGTTACAATAGATGTGTAACTATGCGGGCGCCCGCATAGTTACAATAGATGTATTTATCTGTACGTGTTGAGTGCCCAATTTTTTCTTGTTGTGTTTTATAGAAAATTAACAAGAAATACGCCTGTCAGTTTTTCAAATATTTATGTGAGAGAGTTCATATAGAAATATTAATTTTAAAAAAATTAAATTTTTAATGAAATATTTATTTTTGAGAAAGTAATTTACAGAGGAATAAAATTGCACATATCAAAATATTAAACGAAACAAACCAGGAATTTTTATGCTAAGTACATTCGGAGCATCAATCAAATTTTGAAAAGTACGCGTAAATTCCAAAATTTAATGTAGACACAACTACAAAAATAATAAATTATCAGGTAAATAAAAAGTCACGTGCCTCTTTTTTTGATGTCCAGAATGAATGCCATATATTCGTGTCATTATTTTTTTAATTGCATACATTTAAAAAATAGTCGTGTAAATTCTTGTGCGATTTGACCTGGAATGGCTCGTATTTGAATTCGTTTTCGCTCTCACCCACAAGAACATAATGACCCGCAAGTCACCCACGATGTTAACCACAAAAGCATGTTTGACACAATGTCATACATTTTGGGATAGAGAGGGGTAGTTGGGGATAGAGTGAACATCTAAAATACTAATAACTCATTGAAACCCTAATCAGGCAGACGGTCATTTCTTTTTAGTTCTTCAACACTTGCATCAAAGACTGACCGAACACAATTCGTTAGTGCATGGGCAGAGGCAGAGGGCGCCCTCATACTTACAATTATTTTTTTCAGAACTCTATGTGTAGAGTGCCCACTTTTTTCTTGTTGTATTTCATAGAAAATTGAACAAGGAACACGCCTATATTTTTTTCAAATTTTTATCTCATCGAGTTTATATAGACATTTTACTTTTTTGACAAAAATACATTTTTTTAAATGAAAAAAATATTTTTTGAAAAATTTATTTTCAGAGGAAATTAAATACACATTTTAAAGTATTAAATGAAACAAACCAGAAATTTTTATAGTTAGTACATTCGGAGCAACAATTGATCTTATTTTGTGAAGTACCTGTAAATTCCAAAGATTTAATATAGGCATAACTACACAAAAAATCAATTTCAGGCAAATAAAAAATATGTGTCTCTTTTTTGATGTCCAGATTTAAGAAAAAATATCGTATATTTTAAAAAAGTCGTGTCAACTCTTGTGCGATTTGACGTGGAATGGCTCAATTTAACGATTATAATATGAACAGACATATAAACGATAAATAATAGGAAAAGTTACGTAAAGCTACTAGAAAAAAATGGTGAATTTTTGGCAGAAAAACTCATTACAAGGCCCTGGTAACGAATAAGTCGATAAATCGTAATGATAAATTTTAAAAAATCTCTAACACGTGATGTAGCTAGAATCCATGTTTTGTGGGACGTTAATACCGAAAAACCGAATGGCGGCAAAAAGTCCGCCTGTCCATCAGTGAACAAGGCTAGCGGCTAAACCGTTCAGGCGATTAACTCCAAAATTGATATTCTCCATTCGATGTGGATGTGCGGCTTGTTGAATTTGAAACCGATATTTTAATTTTGAGGGGAATCTATTTGAAGTTCTTGGGACATTTTCAAAATTTTCAAAAAAAATGACTCCATCGACTTTGATTAAATTTTGTTGTTGGATAGTGTGAAGGGCTTTTAAGAGAATGGTGCAGGTCACATTTTCGTTGAAAACTGATATTTGAAAATTATAAAAATTCAAAATTTGTTCGGCATCTTCCTACGACTACAATTATGAAGAAAGAGAACTTTCCCTTAATGAAATTTATTCCTTAAAGATAGATTTTGAAATAAAGTCATGTACAATTTTTCGAAAATTTTTGTATTTTTCGCATAATTTTGCGTGAAAATAAGGGCAGGAAAGTACGCTGTTTAGAGCCACTAGTTTTGTTAGTTAATGTTCCCAAATTCAGCGTCTTCTTGATGTTTTTGTGTTCAGTTAATGTTTTAAATCTTCACTGCAATTTTGCTTATTGCACACTCCAGTAATCAGGTTGAATATTGTGATTTGTCCTGTTTTCATGCAATATGATAAATAAATATCTGTTTTTAAAACGCAAAGTAAAATAATCTTGCAGTAAACGAGACATATTTTATTAAAATGTTTATATTAAATTAACTGTTTTTGCGATACTATACCAAAAATTGCAAAGCAATTATAGCGTGTGTAAAATTAGGAAACAACGCAAACAGACGTTTCAACTAAATAAAGGGTAAATATTAACATTTCTGATGTATTTACATCTCCAAAAATTACATTGTGAATGTTGGGAATCTGATATTTGCATATACCTGTCAGGCATGCCCATTGTAAAAGAGCGTATTTGAGACAAGAATCATAGCATATAATATGACCCCAAAGGATCTTATTTTGTTCACCGTTCATTAAATTGAATCAGAACTGGTATTTAATATTGAATAGTAATTTTTCCTTTTTTTTATTACATACGAGTATATTATTTCATGTTGTCGTGAGCATCCTTATTTGAATATATTACTGAGATTAATTTTATCCTTCAAGAAATTGACTAACTAATCTGAAAATTGTTTGAAATTTACATTTTACGTATGCTAAAATCTATTTTTTTCTTTAATGACACATTTTTTAGTATTCTGCGCAGAATGTGGCCAATTTTCAAAATATATATGAGTAAATACGTTTTATGGTAAAAACTTGCGCGTTTTATAGGTGTTTGGGTTTGAGAATTCTGTTTGTATTTATTAAGTATGCAATTTTTTGCTATGATATGATTATGATAAAATGTGGGGTAAAGGAACGTGATATGTATCATAGAGGATATCCTAGCGCTAGCTCCTCGGTATTATCATCTCAGATATTTTTCATTCATAGGAATGCAACAAAAAAATAAAAAATAGATCTATGAAACGATAAAGACCCCAAAGACCTCAGTGACACACGAAATTGGCTTTATGAACTGATAGAAAATCTTCTTGGTTAGCAAAGAAGTTGTGGCATGTTTCATAGCCACAAGGCCTTCGCTGACCTTTTCTTCCAAAGCTTTAATTCTTACTTTGCACCTAATGCGGCCTAAGAAGCCGCGAAGTGATTGAATTCCAAACGGCGCGACCGCAACTTTTAAATACTGCAGCGCAGTCATCCAATCCCCCGCAGAAGACGGCGATTCGTCTCCTGTGACACGGGCGACGCCGACGGCGACGGCGACGGGGCGACGGAGCGATGGGGCTGGCGGTGAGGACGGGCGGCGACGTGCTCGGCCTCCACAATGCGCCAGGACACACTTCGGCACAATTAGGTCGCCCTGGGCGACACATCCCGCCCCCGCCCCCGCCGCCCTGCCACCTCCTTCGCCACTGCCGTCCTTGCTCTTCCGGTCATCCCTGCTCCCTACATCCCGCCCCCTCCCCCACTCACTGCGCTACCCCTACTCCTACCCATATGCACTGGCTTCTGTTACCCTCTCTGACAGGGAGGTCCTAGGTTCGAGGCCCAAAGGCGGCAGGATTTTCGACTCGAGCTTGTCAGCTAGGTCGAATTTAGTCGCTGTCTGAAGGAGAATTCCAGCGGCCGGCTGCTCTGATCGGTAGTTTTCCGTGGTTTCTCCGATCAACACCAGGCGAATGCCGGAGTAGTACCTTAACAAACGGGCCACGGACCGCGCGCGATCTTTCTTTCCTCTTCCTTGTCCTATAATCTCCCCTTACACACACACTTACACTAACATGCACTACACTACCACACATAGCGGGAGACCGGTCGGGAGCTTACAGCTTATCCCGGCTGGGGCGGTGCCCCGCTGCTGGGAGATACCTGGTTGAGGGGAACACCCCGCTAGTCGACGATAGGTCGGCACCGGATTTCGCCATCCAGAGGGGAAAAGATCATCGCCACCTCCCGACGAAAAACAGGCGCTACACTTACGGGACTAATGACCTCTAGTTGACGCGCCCGGAATCACTAACAATCAATCGCCACCCTCGCCGCCTCCTGTCCTCGCCGCCCACGCCCCATTTCCCGTTCCGAGGCGGCCCTTGCCGCTCCGATACCCCAATACCTATCGGCCATTAGGTGCACAACACGCGGCCGCCCCACCCCCGGCGCCGCGCCGCCCGGCCGGCCGGCCGTCCCAGCGCCACCGGACGCCTCGCGACCCAAGCACACGCGGCCGGGGGTGGGGGCGGGGGGCGAATTAGCCCCTCCAGAGGAACCAATAAGCGAGGAATGCGAGGGGGACGGTGAAAGTGAGCAGGCAAATCAATTGCCCCTCCACGCAGCTCCTGTTTAATATGCAAGGCGCGCCTCTTCTTACGCGTGCATGCGACGACCAGAGAAATTAATTTACCTTTCGCATTTCTTCCGTATCAATTTCATCTGAACGAAAGGAAGTTCATTAATTTTGAGTTTGAAAAAACGTAGATTTTACATTTATTGCTTAAAAATTTATAATATATTTTGGGGATATTGATAAAAAATAATGCAGGCAAACAGGACGAAATGGAGTATAGGAGTATATTACTACGTACCAATAGTTTTAATGTACAAGTCCATGGAAGTGTTTCCATGGAATTTTTTTAATTGAAGACAAACATTCATTTTTAGAAAAAAATTGTCTGAAGTGTCAAAATGTCCTGACACTTACTCCTAAAATGTCCTGTCATAACGCTTAACATTTCTTAACTCTATGGAAAGGAGATGTCAGTTACTGGTTTACGTACTACCTACCACACTAATTTTATGTATTACACAATAATAGTGAATTTGAGTACATTAGTTAAAACATTCGCTACTAGGAAGTGTTTAAGATAAATCAATGATTGCGTAAAAATGATCAATTTTTTAAAATATACTTTGTATAAACTTAAATGTATAAAAAGTCAGTGGAATTTCACACATGGAATGTGGAAATTCCATGATTGCCACGATTGCCAATAGGAAACTTCTGAATGACAGAACAACATTGTTAATAAAAATTTGCAGAGCACAATTTGTGTTTCGGAAAATGAATTCACAAGTCACTTTTACTTCAAAATATGATTCATGATTTCACCTACATTATTTTCACGTATGTTCGTACAGATTAGTGACTATTGGAAGATAGATGATAAAATATTTTCATTCCTTAATTTCAAAGGCTGTTTTTCGATTTTCCGCTACATTCATGGGAAATGCGAGATTTGAACTCCCAAATACGATCTGACTAGTAAGTTGATTTCTCCGTTTCCGGGACGCCGGCCAGTAACAAAGGAACAATGAAAGAAAGAAGAAAATAAATCTCAGTCTGCAGATCCGCGAGGCGAGGGAGGCATTCTCATGCGAGAAAGAGCGTCACGTCCTCAGTAAATCGTAGGAGCGTACGAAAGTTGGAAGAAATAAGTATTCATATTTGGTTCTCGTCTTATCTGTTCCGGTGCTACCCTTTTCACCCGCCCCCACACTTTCCCCGCGAACGTTCTAAATATATCATCCTAGGGCCCAAATAGAAAGTGCACTTTTTCGTGTCACAGAGGATACATTACCAAATTATACCGTCCGGGGGTGGGGGAGCGAGGCGAAGGGGACCGGGCGGGGAGGGCGGGAGCGTGGGCGGGGGCGTGGGCGAGGCAGCGCCGGACCGGGCCGAGCGGAACACTCAGCGTAATCAGCCGGAGGGCGCCCCGCCGCCTGCAACCGTTGGCGCTGTGCCGCGTCCAGCCGCCGCCGCGCCGCCGCCTGCGTCGACACCAGCGCCTCGGCGGAGGGTTGCGACATCGATAGCCATCATTTTCAAAAAATCCATTAACCTTTACACATTAACTTTACTATACACATTAATAGATTGATTGATTGATTCGTGTTTCCGGGCGCGTCAATTACTTAAGTCGTTAGTCCCGTAAGCGTAGTGCGTGCTTTTATCGGGATGTGGCGATGATCTTTTCCCCGCTGGATGGCAAGATCTGGCGCCGAACTAGCGGGGTGTTCCCCTCAACCAGGTATCTCCCTACAGCGGGGCACCGCCCCAGCCGGGACAAGCTGTAAACTCCCGACCGGTCCTCCGGAATGTGTAGTAGTGTAGTGCATGTTAGTGTAAGAGGAGAGGATAGGACAAAGAAGAGGGAGGAAAAATCGCGCGCAGTCCGTGGTCCGTTTGTTAGGGTACTACTCCAGCATTCGCCTGGTGTTAGCTAGTGTCGAAAATCCTGCCGCCGTCGGGATTCCAACCTAGGACCTCTCGGTCAGAGGGACTGCAGATACATCAGGTTGATGCACTGAGCCACACATTAATAGAGTAATCTGCGTCTCTCCGCTCGTCCGTCACTCGCTGTTAAACCCCTGCCTGGTAAACCAATGCACACAAAGTGGACGCGTCTCGGTCTTCTGAGGGGAGAACTCATCATCTTTCACGGTTTCACCCAATCTTCTAATATATTTCTCTAAAAACGAACTTTTTGGGTTTTCGGCAACTCAAATGCTGCGTGAAAAAATAGCCAATTTTCGCCAGAAAAAATTTCGTTGCCGGGCGCTGATAACGAAAGAGTGGACAAAAACCAGTTACTAAATCAAGAAAAAAAATCCCCTAACACGTGGTGTAGCCAAAACCCCTCTTTTGTGGGTCTGTCCATCCGTCCGTCCGTCCGTCCGTTTGTCCGTCTGTGAACACTGCTAGCGCCTAAATCATACGTACGATTTTTTCCAAAATGGATATTCCCCCTTTCGATCTGGATCTATTCGAAGCTTAGAGATTTTGAAATAGGTTCTGTAAAATTTGGGGGTACTTTACATGAAGTTCCCCACCCCGATATTTTCAAAATTTTCTCAAAAATGGCTCCAAATTTTTTCTTTAAAATTCTTGTAAGAATAGAGTAAAATACACTTATGAAGATGGCATAGGTCCTATTTTCACGGATAACTCTGAATTTTCGAAAATTGCAAAAGTTTAAAATTTTTTCGGCGTCTTTATGGAACTACAAAATTGAACATAGAGATTTTCCTTTTAAATACATTTTTTGTCCAAAGTGAGTTCTTTCATTAAGGTCATGTACATTTTTTTGAAACTTTTAGTAGTTTTCGCGCAATATTGCGTGCAATATGTGCAATTTTAAAAAAATACAGAAATATGATTTTCTCAAAAACGGCTCCAAATATTTTCTTTAAACTTTTGATAGCAATAGTGCCTAATGCATTTTCAGATGACAAAACGCCTTATTGCTCTATTCTTTTGTTTTTTAAAAATTGGAAAAATGTAAATTTTTACTTGTCGCTCACGTCGTTAATATTACATTCGTTGCTATTTGTTTACGTTATTACATTAATGAGTATATGTGCTTTAAATAATGTCAAATAAAGTTTCTCGAAAATTGAATAGTTTTCTGCGAAAAGTAGCTCAAAATTCCGTATTTTCAGAAACGCTCAATATCCATTTTCTCAAAAATGGCTTGAAATTTTTTCTTCAAACGTTTCGGATGGATAGTACTAATTGCACTCATTAATATGGCGTAAAGTTCATTTTGGGGTATGTTTTGTTTTTTCAAAAATTACAGAAATGTTTTTTTTAATTCTCTCGTACCGTTAAAATGCACATTTCCAGCAATTTGTAAACACTGTTGAATTTGTTAGTGTAAGTGCTTTAAATGACTACAAATGAAGTTTTTCGAAAACTTAAAAATTTTCTTCAAAAGAGCTTCAAATTTCGCATTTACAGTAGCGCTTAAACGCCATTTTCTTGAAAACGGCTCCAAATTTTCAACGAAAATTGCCATTATGGACAAGGTTTAATTGTGTTTTTAATATTCTTAAAATAATATATTTTTCTACTATTAGGAAACCGAAAAATTAATAAAATGTCAAAAAATGTAGTTTGGGCCGCGATAGATGGCAATTCTCAAGAGTATGGACAAGTCCTAATAGCTACCCGAGACCATACAAAACAGAAAACTAATACGGGAACGTCTGTGCCATTCACCAGTATTTACGTTTGTTTGTTATTCTCTAAAACACATTAGAAATTATATTGATACATACTTTAAACAGATAAACACGTTTCTCTAATGACTTTCCTTCTTAATATAGAAATGGAAGGATAGGAAAAGGATGGGCTTTAACATGCGAGAGTTCTCGCATCGGGTACGCTAGTACGCTTTATGTGAACAAATATACACTTACAAATTAATAAGAAATTTGGGTAAGGGTAATATAGTACATCCTTGTCAATACTATTCTTATTTAACTTGATTATCGAGGAAAGAGGTACACCCGTGTAATTCAGTCGCATAAAATATCAATTATTAGTAATTTCTCATACAGTTTCAGATTCTACAGGCTCTGAACCAGTTGGGGTAGAATAGAGAAACGTCGAACCAGCAAAAATGTAATAGAATGGTAGAGATTCTGTAGATTAAGGTGTCAGGAACGTTCTTTTGAGGCCTTCCGGCCTCAAAACTTTAGTTTTCAAGGCCCTAGAACGCTTCGTTTAGGAGTTATTTAACGATATAGATTCAAAACTCCTGACGTACTTTGCGGATTGCATTTTACATGAATATTTAGATGCGTTTTTTTTAACAAATCCTTCTATTTTTGAAGTCAAAGTGCAATTCGTCATGTCTCCGTGAAATCCTCTGTCTTTAGATACCTAATTTGTAAAGATTGGTTCCGTGTGAGAGCCGCAAAGGGAAGGTATACTACTGAAATAATATAGGAGACGATACATGCTCCTTGCAACATGTCCACCCCTTGTGCATCTCCGTCGCGTCGCGTCTCAGACGTGTCCTCGTCCACTGAGTGTCATGTTGTCAGGGGCCTCACACTCAACTACTGTCGCTCCCGCCGGGGCCTGCGTTGCGTCCGCCCCGCCAAGGACCCGGCTTTCGTGCCACGCAGCGCGCCACGTCACGCCGCGTCGCCTCCGCCCCGCCCTGCCCCGCCCTGCCCCGCCCTGCCCCGCCCACCACCCCGCCCCGCCCCACCCCGCCGCCCGGAGGTCCCTTCTCGGGGTCACTCCAAAGGTTAGGGGTTGCATTCTGAGCGGCGTCTGCTTTGACCAGAGGGACGTCTCCGCGCGCCCACGTCGGCCGGCGTCGCCCCAGACACCCTCCCCCTCCACCTCCCCTCCGCCACCCTTGACCACCCACCGACCTCCGCACCGCCTCGCCGCTGCTCACGCGTCCTGCGCGGCCTCCACCTCTGCGTCAGTCTCCCTCACTCCCCGCTCTCGCAGGCTCCTCGGCGCTGACTCCTTGCTCTCGCTTCCTTCGCCTCTCGTGCGACTCCAATCTTCCCCGACGCCACGTCCAGACTCTCTCTCAGACCTCTGGCCACTGAGTTGCTTTCACATTTCTCACTCACTCCATCGCGCTTTCCAACTTCTTGCTCTCGCTCTCTCTCCCTCTCTCCTGCGACTAGAATGTCCTCCCCCTCCATCACCACGTGGCCACTCTCTGCTGCCGCCTCGGTCTCCACTCTAACCACTGAGTTACCTTTCTCTCTGAATCCAGCATGGTTTCCACCACCTTCTGCGACTTCCTTGCTTTTCTCTTCCTTTCTTTCTCCGTCTTTCGACCTCACTCTTCCTTGCCACATCACATCCCTCCATTCATTTTTCGACACTGTATCTTCCTGGTTCCTCTGTACTTACAATCTCCATCGTGCTTTCCGACTCCTTGCGTTCGTCTGCTTTCTCTTTCCTACGACTCCAATCCTCCCTGTCACTACGTCTAGACTACTCGTATCTCTCTGCGGCCGCCCCTGACGCCTCTCTAACCACTGCGTTGTTTTCATATTTCACTGCACCATATTTACAATTTTAACTTCCTTATCCGACGTCCTTGCTTTTGCTTTCTTTCTTTCTCCTTCCTACAACTTCAATCTTCCTTTCAATCGCCCATTCCTCGAGTCATTTTGCATCGGTATCTGTTCCTGACTTCCCACTGCTTAGTTTCCACCGTGTTGTCTGACTTCTTACTCTCGCCTCCTTTCTCTTTCCTGCCACTCCAACTGTGCCCCTCACGCGTGTACATTCTTTGCCTTCCGACTGCCCTCTAACCGCTGTGTTCACCACTCAATTAACCAATCACTGGTTCCGCCGCATCCACTGCACCCACCACATTGACTTCTTCAGCCACCTCTTCCCATCCACTCTACCCTTTGCATCCTCCAATCTGCACCACTTAACCGATTGGCATCTTCTTCTGCCCATTCTGATTTCGCTGGTCCCCTACACCCTCAACCAACTCTAGAGTTCACTATCCTCCCGTAATGACCCCGCACCGCGCTGATTCCGACCCTTCCCCAGCTTTTGCACACCACGTCTCCAACTTTCCCCTTGAACCTGTTTACCCCACCCAAACATTGTTTTCTTGGTTAATAATTAATGCCCCTCCCCTCACGTTTCCTCTTTCATCCCGAACGATTCCAGCGAGCCTCTTGTCCAAAGTCGGATGGAACTTGCGCTTTCCTTCATCCCAACTGACGTTTCCACCGGCGCCGTCGTCGCCACCTCCGCAGCTTCCTTCGCAGCCCCGCCCCGTCGAACGTCGGCCGACAGCCCCATTGAAGGCTCCTATCCGCCCTCCCGCAAATAACGTTCGCCGCGTCACTTCCACGCTCTTTCCCGATGCGGAGACCCGCCGCCCCCGCAGCCGCCCCGCCTCCGCCGCCGCCTCCGCCGCCGCCCTTGCCGCCGCCCCCGCCGCCACCACCGACGCCACCGCCTCCACCGCCGCCGCCGGCGCTGCACCTGTCACAGGCGCCGAACCCTGCCTGCGGCCCCCCTCCTCCCAGCACTCCCACGCTCCCACCCTCATCGGTCTCGCCTCGACCGCACGTGAGCAATCACCTCAACAATACGATCTGGAACCTTGCCTCATAAAACCCCTGATGAAGGTTCTTTTGAGCTGTAACTTCGCACACACGTCAGGATTGAGGCCTATTAATGATGTTTCACAGATGGTGAAGGTTGGTGCAGGCGGCGAAGATTTACCCGCAATTTTATACCCGAAAAACAGAATGTCTATCTGGATGTTTGTTTCGCGCATATCTCTGTACGATTAGGTTTTGTCTTGAAACTTTGTACGGTAGCCAGAAAGAAGATCTAATAGTGCCATTTTGGGGATCATTAAGATAGTTACGTTTTGGGTGTTGATTTATGTGAATCCTTTGTAAGATTTTTAGAATTTTCTAAACATGACTTCGATTTTTTACCAATACTACTTACTTAGTACGTAAGTATTTTAATGCTGAGACACAAAACGAAGATTTTTCAACAGAAAAATTCGTAAAAGTGACTAAATATTGATCATATGTGTACTATATGAAGCTAAATTACTTCCTCTAACATGGTTGTTTCCAGAATCCAGGTTTTGTGGGTCCTGGATACCAAAAAGTGACTGACGGCAATACGTTCTGTCCGTCCGTCTAAGTGCAACGCTATTTCCTAAACAGTTTCGACGATTTCCCCTAAAATTGAAATCCCATCGATTTGGCAGAGTTCAAGGCCTGCGCATTTGAAACGAAAATTTTGCTTTTGTGTAAAGTCTTAACATTTTCAAAATTTCCCCAAAATCGCCCATATTTTGTATTGTACTTTTTACTTCCGATGGAGCTAAAATGCTTAAAATATAATATCACACACATGACAATTTCGTTGTATTCTTTGAATTTTTTCAAATCGTAAAAGTTAGCAATTTTTTTGGCATCTTCCTTCAACTACAATATTAAAGAGATATATTTTCCTTAATGGAATCTATTTATCAAGGACAGATATTTAAATAATGTCATGGTCAAATTCTGAAACTGGGGATTTCGCGTAATTTTTCGAAATATATTCCCAATATTTAGTCAATTATTTTCTCAAAACCTAGTGCAATTTTTTTCGGGTAGGACATTCACTTTGTAAAAAGGCGCAGGTCCCATTTTCAGTGAACTCTGTATTTTTGAAAAGTACAAAAAATTAACACAGGAAAATTTCTGTATAGATTATTGAAGTTTTATTAATTTTCTTAATAAAGTCTGTTCTAAAAGTTAGATTTTTAAATAAGATTATATAATTTTGGCGAAGGAAACGAGTGGTTTTCGTATAGATTGTGTTTGAAGTAAAGACAGTATTTCTCAAAAAAGTGACCATTTTTTCTCGAATAGAGAAAAGTAAACTCATGAAAATGACGCAGAGCACATTTTGGTGAACTCTCTGTATATTTGAAAATTGCAACCCTACAATACTGATGATATATTTTTAGTTTATAAAATATATTATTAAAGTTTAGATCAACCAATCATGTCATTTACATTATTTTGAAAATATGTACGTTTTCGTGTAGTTATCGCAATTACAAATTCGTATTTTCCTGCACTATTTTTACGTATGGTATAAGACCAAGATTACTCGCCTGTACTATTATTGAAGCCATGTTTCAATTCTTCTATTAGAGGACCGTACAAATTATAATAAGTAAAACATTGTTTTTCTGAAACCAGTAGGTAGATGCTGAGAAGAGAGTGGGGCACTACCAAAAAGTTAGCCTAAGGACATTAGCAATTAACAATTGCGAGAAAGCATGTGCAATTCTGTAGCACCACTTCTTTTATTTTTACTTTTTGTGTACGTACGGAGATGGTTGAGAAATTGCAACTAATATACTACAGTCAGTCCATCGATTCGCTGATATTATTAATATCATCAGTATCATAATTAATACATGTGATTCGCCATCGCTACCAACCTCATAAATTACGAATTCTAGCTGCCCCTACCTTCGTCAGCGCTGGTTTCACCTATGCATGAGCTCTCCATTCCCCTTCACTTACGTCACAACTATCACCACCAGCATCCAAGCTATCATAAATAACATCCACAGCACATAACATTGGACCACTGTTGTTCTCGAACACCTCAACGCCTTGCAAACTAACATCTGCTAGAACGTCACACTCTTACCTTTCCTTCCGTAAATCAACCTGCATTTTCTCGGAAGTTCTAACCGCTACTGGCCTCGCCGCGAACACATACCTGTCATATATCTCTCGCTAGTCATTTTAATCAACGCCCTCCAAGATCTTTTCTCAACTGTGGAGATATTTTGCCCTGTCTATCGTAAACAGATATGAAGCACGTCAGAATCAGAACGTTAATTGCCTCGTTTGAAGTGGAAAGAGCACATTTTGTGCACGACGTTGCGTTCTCAAACTAAGATAAAATAGTTACGAACTATGAGTGCAAAGTGTTCTGTTATTGCTAAATTCTAATAATGCACCACCTGTTGTTTGACAGGTTTGACTAGAGGTGCCTACCAACATGTTGAGGAATTAGGAATCATGGGAATACAAAGTTAGCAGCACCGTCTGTCGTCCTAGTTGGAACGAAGTCCATATTGATCACATGACTTGCATCGTACACAATAATTATGGGGGTATTGCTTTTAGATACATCGTAACATCGGAGTTCGTATTCGCGCAGAAGCTCAACAGCTTATTCATATCGTACACGATCACAATGCAAAACCTATCTATTAGCTTTCGCCCCCCAAAGCTCCCCCCCCCCGTACTACAGGTCCTTACTACGCTCTTTGCCTCAACGCAAGTCATGCATCGGCCTCTGGGCACGTCACCCTACCGGCGCCATCGTCGGCAACTTCCCCAGCCCACCCACCACCGCCAGCACAGCCGCCGCCTCACCCCGAGTGAGGACCGCGGACGCTTTTCACCGCAGATATTGACCACACAAGTCAGTCATCGCCCCCGCCAACACCCTCACCCCCACAACCATCGCCGCCAGCACAGCCTCTGCCTAGCCACCAGCTCTCACCCCAGCACCCCGGACCCTTTTCACCGCAGATGCTGTCCGGCAGCCTCTTTCCCGAAATCCCGCCTCCGCCCCGCGCCCCGCCCTCCCACGTCCTCCTCCACGCCCATCCCCCTTCACCGGCTCGCAGTGCGCGTCGCGCTCTTTCCTCTTTTCGATGGCGCTGTTTGATGTTCCTTTTGTGGGCGGCCGCTTATGCACAAAAGGCCCGGCTGCGGCCACCAATGACCTCTACGCCGCGCAGCGGGTGCAAGCGGCAGTGCTGGCGGATGGGCGTGACCCTCGGACGCCCTCCCCACCGCCCTCGCCACGGCCTTCGCAACCGCCCTCGCCGCCGCCCTCGCCGCCGCCTTCGCCGCCGCCCTCGCCGCCGCCCTCGCCGCCGCCCTCGCCGCCGCCCTCGCCGCCGCCCTCGCCGCCGCCCTCGCCGCCGCCCTCGCCGCCGCCCTCGCCGCCGCCCTCGCCGCCGCCCTCGCCGCCGCCCTCGCCGCCGCCGCGCTCGTGCCGGCCAGTAGCTGCCGTCGAACCCCGGGCTTGAACTGCACACAATGGGTTCAAATGATTTAAAGTAGCAGCCGCACCGTTCACTGCTTCTAAATCCCTCAACTGATTTGCATAGCTTCGCTGTGCATCTATAACATTGACAATTTTAGGAAAACGAACAAATATTTTACAATATTCTGTTGTTTTACTGGTAAAAATTACGTTAAATTACGTCAAGATGTTCACAAGACAGCCAGTCGTAGAGTAAAATGTTTTGCCTTAGACCTCGAAATAAACGGGTCCGCTTGAACTCTAATGCTTTTTCTGCAAAGTCATAATGTTCATGTCCTCAACGATTTAGGAAATGCGTTTGGTTTAGAAAAGGGAAATTCAATTTATTGAAAATTAAAGCGTCCATGGCAAGGTCAAAATCCTAAAGAGGTCTCTGTAACTGTAATTGAAGTGTGATATACTATTGGAAAATGGAAAAGGAAGTAATATTTATAGTTACATTTTTTTACTGGAATGTGACACTCAGGTCATATGCAGGGGATACAGAATTTTCTGTTGACCTCTGAAAAGCAGGTGTGTTACGTCGCGAGTGACATTCACTTCTTGAAAGCTAGTATTTCTGCATGCGAAGAATAGTGACGCTCAATTATTTTGACTTCGGTTTTAAAATCTTAATAAATAATTTTATAGTGTATTGGTTTTATTAATTTCTTCTTTATCACTGTAATAGAACAATAAACAGAAAAATTAAGATCCTATTCCACAATTCTTCATTTAACGTTCACTACAAAGCATTGCATTTTTTTCTAAAGGGGGCGGTGGTCCAGGAAAGGTTGGGAATCCAGGGAATCCCACAAAACGTTGTCTCAGATCCGTCCCCAGATCCCCCAGATCCCGCATCCCAGATCGTTGACGTTGGACGATGACTTCCTACACCAATGGGACATGAGAATCGCTCGGCCTTGAAAATGAGAGTTTGGACAGGATGAGCTGGGAAGGACCGCGTGTGATGCACGTCCCCTTGCTTAAGACAGAGCTCTGCTCCAGAGGTCAGCGTGGAGTTGACCGCTCTTCGTCAGGTGTCAAAAATCGTCGTCTGCACACTCACAAACTACGTGCCCTATCACAGCCGACGCGTGCCATTGCTTCTGTTCCTTAGAGAGGCTCATAAGTAGAGACCGGATTTTTATGTAATTACATATTTTTTGTCGTTCTACTTACCATTCTCAAAATTGTAATCTTGGCGAATCATAGCCTTGTAACACAATATCGAATATTTTTACATATTCGGTACTATATTACATATTTTACATATTTTGCTGTTTTCACAATATATTTTCTATTTTTTATCAATTTCCTTCAATTTAATTTCATAATTTTTTATGAAAAGATGTATTTTTTTAAATCAGCATTTTTCCTACATTATTGGGGAAATCTACGTGTCCCAAATATCATTGACACTGCGCTTTGTGATCTGTATCCTTAATTTCCGAGAAAAAATTGCGATCGCCGACATGTAACACTTCGATGAAGATGCTGATGAAGATGAAGTTTGCTGGTCGTAGATCTGGCCAGTTTGTGCGATTAGTCTGGCTGCTAAACTACGGTCCTGGATTATAATACTTTACGCTTTTACTACTGACGAGAAAGATGATGTAAAGTGAGCAGTTTTTCTCAATGTAATTCCTTGCTATGTAAATGGTTTTTAATTAGAGAATTTTAATGTTACATATTATATCCGATTTTACATTCTTTTATGTTTTACATTCTTTTATTACATTCTTACTGTTTTCATTACATATTTATTTACATATTTTGACGTTTAATATTACATATTTTTTGGTCTCTACTCAAAGTACCGATTTATTCACATTTCGTTAACTCATACTTACACACTGCGTCTGTCTACATTTGTAACCAGTATTAAACCGTCCGAATTTTCCCACGTGCAAGCGGGCGGTTGCGTGTTGCCATGTTGGGCTCCGGTTTGATTGATTAATTAGCAATTCTAGGTGCGCCAACTAGTAAGGTTATAAGCTCGGTAAGTGTTGTGCAAGATTTTAGTGTGGGAGGTGGCGGTGATCTTCCCCGCTGGATGGCGAAATCCGGCGCCGTCCTACCCGTCGGCTAGTGGGATTTTCCTAACGATGTATCTCGTTCCAGCGGGGCACCATCCCTCTTGGGACAAGCTCGAAGTTCCCAACTGGTCTCTCGGAATGTATGGTGGTGTAGTGCATGTAAGTGGTGAAGATAGGACAAGGAAGAGAAGGGAGAGATCGCCGGTAGTTTATGGCCCGTTTGTTAGGGTACTGCTGCGACATTCACCTGGTGTTGATATGAGAAACTACGGAAAACTACCAATTAGAGTAGCCGGACGCTAGAATTCTCGAAACAGCGTCTGATCTTCATCCAGCGATGTAGCTAGTCGAGTAAAATCCTTCCGCCATCGGGACTCAAACTCTAGGACCTCCCAGTCAGAGGCCAAGGTCAACGGAGATGCAACGCATAAGAGTATGATGCGCTGTCATGGCGACATTACATACCAAGTGGGTATAATAAACATATTTTTCTTTAACGTCCATATTCAACAAAATGGTGTATTTATCGTTGATACTGTGCTGTCGTTGACACCCGTCAAAAATACTATCAAAATTCTCACACATGTAACTTATCGTGGGCTTCGTAATCTTTGAGAAAACGGAAAGTTGACTACAGCAGCAACAAGAATGAATATATTAGTAATCAGTTGACTAAAGATATTGCTTCCAAAACAACGGAATTCATTCGCTGCCGTGCTTATATGTGATTTTTGTAACTTTGTTCCTCAAGCTCCTAAGGCCGCAATGCAATATCACACGGCATTTCGCGTCGTTCTCGCTCGTGCCGCTGGATGTCACACGATCGCAAACACTGCTTGATCACGGTCGCGATCATGCGATATCTAGCGGCATGACTGAGAAAGACGCGAAAAACCGTGACATATTCCATCGCGAAGACGGGCCTCGTGGGGCGAAGTTACAAAAATCGCATTGTAAGCACTAATTCTAAAAAAAAAACAAAAAGGCCCCATTGAACCGGAACACGTGTTCCCTGGAAGTGGGAAACGCCGCATCGCGGCGTCTGTCTTCCTTCGCCGCTGGCTCATTGTGGGTCACGTTCCCCTCACGTAGCGACTTCTTTCACGCGCGGGGGGAGCGGGGGGCGAGGGGGCGGGGGGTGGGGGGACGCCTCGTTCGCACCCCGGGCACGCGCCCGCTGGAACAATGCGCGCGCGATTCCAGCGCCGCTGATTTCGAGGCAGCAGCGGGGCGACCTGTGCGCCCCGCCGCCCAGGGAGGACTAGCGCAGGCAGAGGCCCCAAGAGCCCACGCCCAGGCTCTTAAAAAACAGTTCTTAAAAAAAATATTTAATGCTAAATTTTTCAAAAAAGTTAAATAAGGAACCGTTTAAAAACTGATGTAGATAGATATTTATTATTTCCGCAGGTAGGTTTTACGCAACCTGGTGGCAGAACACTAAAATTTAAATATTATAATTAGGAATTAAATACAATGTAACTTAAAATTATTTTAGGACAATAACGATAATAATAATAGTAATAATAAGATAACAATGTTAACAATAAAGGCATTAATAACAACAACCGCATTAATTCTACATTTATGGTGGTCCTGTACTTATACTTTTTATACACTGCACTCCACTTCACTTCTCTTTACTTCACTTCACTTCACCACACTTGCAGTTCACTTCTTTTTACTTCTGTTTCTCTGTCTAATACTATGTAAGATGAAACTATATTCGTGTGTGATACGGAAGTGGTCTATGATGTAACTATACGAAACAATTTGGCACAACGGAGTGATGTGTGGCGTATCATTGGATAGTCATTTACATTATGGAATATTACTCGTTGATGCGAGAATGCCACTCAGTAATGACAAGTTTAGTTTTTTCTAGCAAAATTTGTCTTTAAATTGGCAAGGGTGAAAGTAATAGTAGGAGGCCCCAAGTTAACGTAGGCCTAGGGGGCCCCAAAGCTATTAAAATGGCTCCAGCGTATGGGTGGTTGCAGTGGGAGACACGGGTAAATGATAGGGGATAAACATCGGAAAAAAATCTCTGCCAATAAAGATATGTAAATGTTATCTATTGACTCCTGCTTATTTATCTGAAAAAGAACAGGTGATTCAAAGTACCACGTCAAAAGGAATATGTGACGAATATGTGTAAAATTGGCTGTTCTCTCACTTCCTTTCTCTCTCTCCTTCTGTCCACCTCTTTAATTTTTTCTCATTCATTTTCATACCCATTGTCTCTCTCTCTTTCTCCTTTTGTCTCACTCTCTTCCTCTTTCTTACTCTGTCTTGCTAACTCTCTTCCTCTCTCATTCTCTTTTTCTTTTACTTTTTCTCTCTCATTGCTTTACTGTACACGCCCTTATCTAATATTTGCTAACTCGTTGTACTTCTTATATGTTCATAGGCTTTGAGGGTGAATTAAATGGACATAAAGGTCATATGTGGTCTGAGCTTCCTATATGTCCCGAAAAATACGTTTCGCCTCATTTTTTGGTTTCGCCTTGTCTTATCCCGTCTCGAGAAACTTCAAACGCCAAAATGTCATGTATTTGGTTTCGTTTCGTTTTTTCCCTTTTGATTCGTGCGCCACGATTTAAAAAAATACTAAAATAGATTACAGATTTGTGCTAAAGGCCACATTAAAAAATTAAATACGGACCTTTCTCTTCGCCCTCCTGTACCCGCGCATCACATAGGACCGTGAACTTGTACTTGTCCTTGTCATTGCCGTTTTCAGAAGCAATAAATACATCCGTAATTTTAGAAAATAAAACGTTTAAAGGCTAAAATTCTTATTGTTCTGAAGTAAGCTAGAGAAACATAGATCTATCACGAGGTATTCTATCTCGATCCTTCAAATCCGTGGTATACGCTATAGAACACGGGTGACCAACTTGCAAGGCCTCCAGGGCCACAACTAAAACCTTCAATATGGTTGCGAGCCATTTTTCCATTACTCTGTCAATCCACACTGAACCTTCCCCGAATTGTCGTCAGATTGCGTGGCTGCTCTGAAGCGGGGGGGGGGGGAGAATGGAACCATATGTGAAATCAGTGGCCTTTCTATGCATAACGCAGTGAAAACACATTGGAATGGTTGTGCATTTCTGAATTTACTAGAACAAAATCCTTGGATCTTAAGTTAACTTCTTTGAACGTTAAGGGGATGTTGATCCTGGCGGCAAGGCGCGTGCGCTATGCACACAATATTCTAGCCCGACAAGGGAGGGATGCAACAGACTTTAACCGTTGACTAATAATCTATTGTGGGTCATATTATTTAACAACTTTTCTTGACCGATGACCTTGCTTCCCTCTGGCTTGAACAATAAACAGTTGAAGGCAATGAGCAGCGATGACAACATTCCAAACACATTTTATTGGCACGTAATAAAATCTATTTACTGATGAAACAGAGGACTTCTGGTCGTATTTTTCTAAACAAAATCTAAAGAAATGGCCACGGCAGATCCAGACGCATCACAGCAGATACCTCGAAGTCCTGAGCAATTATAACTCAAATTTTTGAGAAAGTTGGGAAGGTATGACTGATATTCCAGAGATTGGCATTGCTTCATAAAATCTAGTGGCCGATGTCAGTAACTAATACCCCCACTCTACCCGCATTTGTCCAAGCCATCGATCAAGAAAAGTTGCGCGAGTAATAATGAATGGTGAAGCAGGCCGCCAGTTGACGAGTCATTTATTTTATTCATTTATTTATTTGGTTAAAAACAGTAAAAACTGTATATGACGTGTGGGGAAAGAGATAATCTGCGCACATTTTCTTGAGGCCCAAATAAAAAATAGCAATCATTTGAAAATCACTAGAAACAAGAATTTAGAAAATAATTATTATTTTAGAAAAATAAAAATTTGAAAAATGTTTGTTCCCGAGCTATAGAAAATCAATTTCAACAGTAAATGAACTGCTGATTTGATTTTTCTGCATTGCTAACAAAATAGTAGGCTTAATGAACATCAGTTCTACTCCTACGATTACAAGCAAAAGGAGTGCTCAACAAAGCGTGCGTACAGTGAAGCTAACTCTGCTATAGAACATTGTTTTCCAGACACCCATTTAATTATTTAATGATGTTGCAACATTTGACTTGTGCTTATAATAATAGATAATCAAATTGTGTATTCATAACTGACAGAATGCGTATCTTATTCTCAAAATTTGTGGAGATTTGGTCACAGAAGATATTCTTTCGATTTTCAAATTCTCAAACAGAAGTGAATTTCACATCAACAGAAAATGATTTTTTTAAAATATTATTGCTATTAACATTTACATGTTTTAATCTGTACATTTGAAATTTCATCAGTATGAACTTCTATCATTATCAAGTAGAGTCTTTTTAGACAAATTTTAGTATGAAAATTATAAAACGAAACTTTGTACTTCCTAACATTATGTTATAAGGCTTTTAAAAATCACTATCTTTTGTTAAGTGTTACTATTTTGTTGAATGTTCAATTCTCATTCTATAATCTCTTCAAGCAACAATCTTTTCAATCACTATGTACAAAAAATAGTTATTTATGACATGAGTGGTAAAATTGACATTTTATTTTGCAGTAGAAAAGGTTGCAACCCAAGACCATCACGTCGAGTGCAATCCTACCAACAAAATAAAATCACTTTTACTTTGCTTGTCATATACTATATTTTAGACAACCGTATTGACTTTCATTTTATGTTAATTCAAGTATATGTCGCCTATTGACACATAGGGGTGAGTAGTGGCTGATGCGCTCACACGAATTTTTTTCTTTAATGCATTCCCAAATCTTCTCATTTATCTAAACACTTGATCATCGTCTCACTTGTAGCATTAGTGCTAAAAGTTGACCTTTGGCGCGCTATACATACCATCAATGAACTGATTTTATCTGTGGCTGCCTAAAAATGTATTATTTATGTTTCAATTTGGACCCGCTTTATGTTTAAATATGGAGTCAAAGCAATTACATTGTATTAAATGTTTTTAAATAACTCTAAAAGGCTGTATCGCTTACTTAGTTGAATCACTGACGCTGTGTTGTACACTGGAAGTTGTGATTTTCAAATAATGAAAAATTACAGTAACAAAGATCAGAATTTCAATAATTCTCTTTTATTAAAGTTTGTTATGGATTTCGAACAAAAGATGGATGTTTTATGATGCCTTGGAATAGGGCGCGTTCGTTTTTTATAGTGTTCATTCTTGCCACGAGAGAGCGCTGAGGTGGTTTTGAAGTGAACTTTCTGCCCGGCAGTTTGCTTCCGACCCTGGTTCGAAATGATACCTAGCAATGTGGAGATAATTTGTGATTAACGTTTATGTATCATTGTCAAGATGATGGCGAAGCATTACGAAACGTGAATGCATCTGCAAGGTCTGTCCTCTGGAAGTTAAACAGATTGAATTTGGACAGTTCTACTTGATATCCTGCATGTCAGACCGTTGGATACCGGACATCTTGGAAACCACACCGTGAGCTGAAAATTTTCTATTGTGTTATGGTTGACATTTTTATCGTGATCAAACGATGCAAACTTTCTTTTGCTGGCTGTACATATTGTATTTTTTAGTCAGACTGAGCATTTACATTTCGGTCGACTTTTGTACATTGTTATTTGTAAGTATTGGAGATTGCTTATGTGATAAAAGTTTCGTTGAATGTACAATGATTTGTTCTTTTGCAAGTCGAGGCAATAATAGTAAGGAATGTCTAGCAAAATTGTAACAAAAACATTAATTTCAATGTTTTATTTTTTGTAAATAACTGATACATTCCGTCATTTTTACTGCCGAGTACTACAGAGTAATATACGTAATATAAAGAACGTTATGTATGCTGCGGTGAATCGATTTCGATATTTCAACAGAAATGTGTTTTCCCCGGGTACCCAAAAAGTGTAGTTGTTTTTGTTTGTTTTTTGTTGTGTTTTCTCAAACCATCCATCTCGCTGTCTGTCCGCCTTTTTTATATCTATCCCACGTCGTTAGTATTTATTTTACCGGTGATTTGTGTATATTATAGCATTTATGAGTAAATGTGCTTAAAATGATGTCTTATAAACTTTCTCGAAAAACTCAAAAGTTTTCGGTGAAGATGAGCTAAAAATTCCGCATTTTCAGAAACGCTCAAAAGACTCCAAAAAGGGTTCAGTTGCTTTCTCCAAAAATGGTTCAGTTGCTTTGTACGGATAATGCCAAATGGACTGAATAACAAGATATCAATGTCACTTTGATGGATTCTTTTGTTTTTTCAAAAATTAAACAAAAATTGGTGGTTTTCTTTAAATATCTCTTCGGTCGTCAATATTTTCTTTAGGACTATTTCTTACACATTAGCGCTTTTGTGAGTGCAATTACTTCAAATAATTTCCTATTAAATTCCTCGAAAAATCGAAAGTTTGTGATGACAATAAGCTTCAAAATGCGCATTTTCAGGAACGCTCAAAAGACATTTTCTCAGAAATAGCACCAAATTTTTACATGCAAATGTGCACACAGGACCATATTTTACTTTTCTGTAATTTTCTTAAAGTAATATTTCAGTTCGACCATTAAGCTGAGAGAAAGGTTGGCAAAACCGATGAGATCTCTCACATTCACAAAGACAGATCTTGAAATAACGCCATGCACAATTTTTCGAAAATATCAGTAATAATTGTGTAATTTATTGTGATATATAGGCAATTTTTAAACAATTATTTTTTCGAAAACGGCTTCTTTTCTCTCAATTTTTTCATCCTATGTATCAAAAGTCGGTAAATACAAATTGGGACTGGTCTTACTTTGGACAAATTATCTGTATTTTCGTAAATTGTAAAAAAATGACATTGAAAAACCACAATTTTGATGAAAAAATTTTTTCTCACATAAAATCTGCCGTCAGAAATTAAATCTTTAAAAAGGTCGTGTACAGTTTTGTGAAAGAAAATTAGTGTAATTTTATTAAAAATAATGCCAATAAAAAATCATTTTTTAATGCTCCAATTTTTTTTTCTTTAATTTTTTTCAGGAATAGATCGAATCACAATTAAGAAGATGACACAGGATTGTTTTTGTTGAATTTTTTTCTCGAAATTTGCAAAAGTTAAAAATATCTAAGAAAGCATATGCTGCTGTAGCACAACTAGTTTGTTATAAAATGATTGATTTATTGATTGATTGATTCGTGTTTCCGGGCGCGTCAACTACTTAGTTTATTATTCCCGTAAGTGTAGTGCGTGTTTTTTTCTCGGGAGGATGGCGAGATCTGGCGCCGACCTACCGTCAACTAGCGGGGTTTTCCCCTCAACCAGGTATCTCCCACCAGCGGGGCACCGCCCAAGCCGGGACAAGCTGTAAGCTCCCGACCAGTCTCCCGGTATGTTTGCTAGTGTAGTGCATGTTTGCTAGTGTGTGGTTGTGTGTGTAAGAGAAGAGGATAGGACAGGACAAGGAAAAGGAAGGAAAGTTCGCGCGCGGTCCATGGCCCGTTTGTTAGGGTACTGCTCCGGCATTCACCTGGTGTTGATCGGAGAAACCAGGGAAACTACCCATCAGAGCAGCCGGCTACTAGAATTCTCCTCTAGACAGCGACTGAACTCGACCTAGCTGATAAGACAGTGTCGAAAATCCTGCCGCAGTCGGGACTCGAACCTAGGACCTCCTGGTCAGAAGATGTTATAAAATGAGCACACACAAACACACGCACACGCACGCGCACCCACACACCCACACACACACACACACACACAACCACACACACACATCACACACACACCACACACACCACACACAACCACACACACACACCACACACACACCACACACACCACACACACACCACACACACACACATCACACACACACACACACACACCACACACCACACACACACACACCACATACACACCACACACACACACCACACACACACGCACGCGCGCGCGCGCGCGCGTGAATTAGCCTTAACATTTATCGAGAAACTACTCAGCAGCTTCTCGCCTTTCTTGGTCCTGAGAAGATATCTGGAATAAAAAAAACCACTCAAACGGAAGTGCGGGACGGCATCGGTCTCAAGATCAAGTGGAGAGAGAATAACGTCTGCTCCCAGGGTATATCGCCGATCCGGAAGAAGAGTGACCTAAATGCAAAATCTTCAATTTTATAGGAAAGTAAAAAAAAACGATTTGCAGTTATATAAAACGTTTAATTGAAAAGAGTGTAAATGACAGAAAATAATGATATATTGAGAGCATGTAGAATATGTACTTGATTTTAATTTACCAGGGATTAGTGCAATTACATCAACATCTTAGTGCAGTTACGTCATTGTTTCTCTAAAAATTGTTTGTTCTTCTAGAAGACACAAACTGCAGTCCTGAGAGGAACTACAGTTACACCACAGTTCCCCTGTGTATGGTATGTGTTTCTGATATCGTATATGGACTTACTTGCATTTGACACATTTTTGCAGTTACGTAATTATACTCCCGGAAAGGCGATATCATCCAATACACTTACAGGATTAATTACCAAAGTAGTTTGCGCTCCCGGAAACCATTTCGAATGCGAAGGGTTCACACCTCTTGGATAGTGAAATTTCACTTCGACTGTCCCATTCACAAAGGAAGAAACTGTACTTTGCGTATAATTGTTGAAGTTAATGTGGGATTGCGACTTTCTTTATAACACTTTGTAAGTGCTTGCCAATTTAATGTACTGTAATTGATAAAAATTTAAATCACCTTTGTATTTTGTCAAATCTTTCCTGAATTAACTTCGTAGCCTATTGGCTTAAATTTGGCAAAGGGAGAATAGTGGCTGAGAAAATAGTAATGGTTAGCATCTATAGAAAAAATAATCAAAATTAAGATAACACGGCAACACATTTCGTTGCAATGCATTTCACTTCATTGACCTTCCGTTTCAACGCTCTTCGACGTCATTCACAACTCTTCACTGAACTGCACGACATAAATTGCCAAAGTTTTAATACTATTAAATTCTAAAGTTCCTTACTTTATCGGTTCTAAACTAATTCTAACATATTTTTAAGACTAAGAACATCGCGAGGAATAATTTTTTTTGCCAGCACACTATTTCAATTTGTTAGAGGCCGTCCATAAATCACGTAACGCGAATTTGGAGTATTGTGAATACCCCCTCTCCCTCCAGCAACGTTTCCACAACGAGTCATTGAATTTGTTGATAATTGGGATATGATAATTAAAGTAGGAATTAGTTGGCGATGCTCACTACACCGAATAATAAGTTTGGGTCAAGTCGTGTGTGTAAGACGCATAGACGAGAACATTTTTGTTCACAAGCCGTGTACAGCGTTGAGGATGTCGCATGGGCGAGAATCTACTTCGCCAATTTAAATGGATTCTAGAGTATACATCTGTTACATTTTCTTCGTAATCTTACAGATTCAGTAAAAATGTATGAAAAAATATTTTATTTTGACAATTTATATTTAATAACTTAATTTATTTGTGTTTTAAAACAAATTAATTAGTTTAATGTTTAGCAGTTAAATTAATTAGTTCAATATTTTATTGTTTTAATATATGACTCAAAAAGGAAAATATTTCAGCAAATGTTGAAAAATGTAAAAAAAATCAGTGCCATGTCATAATAAACTAATAGTCCCCTCCCCCCTTTTTAGCGTTTCGTAATTTACGAACGACCCCTTATAGTTTTATTGACGAATGAAAACTTCCTTAAATCTGTTCACTACTTTTTTATCCGAATTTTGTGATTATGGTCCCCTTCTACCGAAATACTTTGGTTTCTCTAGTCCATTCTGAATTTCCTACACATCCGATTGGGCTGCGTGCGATTTATATATAGGGCAAATATTCACTTTTCTTGTTTCGAGTCGTTCATATAATTATTTTAATGTGTTTTCCTTAGGTAAATTTGAGAGCTTTCTTTTGTATTCTTTGTAAATTTGCATTGCGAATAAGTGTATATGAATCCCAACAAATCACTCCGCATTGCATAATAGGACGGACAAGAGGTGTAAATACCTTTCGCGTTTACCGTACACGTAATAAGTAAATAAATATGCGAGCACATGAACCGGGAATGAGAATGGGTGTGCTGCAATTAAGCTCAGAAGCGAAGTTGCGAACGATGATCTGTGACGCTGTTTCAGTTCAGGGTCTGAGAATGCCGACATTTGAAAGGGGAATACATGATGTCTACGCCTGAGAATAATATTAGTTTAGAAAAAGTAGTGTATAGGTGGATTTGCATATAATCGTCTTCTGACGGCAGAGAGGGAAACTGACGGAGGGGAAAAGAGGGAGTTTTCCCACTTTCCCGCGTTTCTCTTGATGCGATGGAGAGATCTTGGGTCAATACCACAATCAATTGTAACAGTTTTAAAGATCTTCGGTTTAGGCACATAGTATTAGGTAATGTAATGTATGGCCTACTAAATAAAAATAAAAGTATGTGCCTCTGCAAAAGTAGAGAAACGTTTGAAAATGAATGGAAACAAATGCTCATGCAATATTCTATGTTTGACTAAACATTCATCAAATAACTAGACCCATCGTCGTAGATTAGGTTCTTTATAGCAGTTTTAACCAAGATCAAAATTAATTTATAACCAAGATAGAAGTAAATTGAATGAATTAAATGAATGAAAAGAAGTGAATGAAGCGAATAAAATGAAATGAAAGAATGTAACCGGTGACATACCCAATACAATGCGCATATTGCCGCTAAATAAATCCCTACCATCTCTACCGCTAAATAAATTATTCGCTGATTTTCCCTAAACCTACCCTTACATTTCAACATCGTTGCACGCTGTACTCTCGTACTTCTCACCCTACTAGATTTCTACACCCCAAAATCTCACAATCTACTCCTAGCAAAAGTTCCCAATATCAATTCAATTCTCTCGTATCCCTCGCACTCTCTCGTTCATCCTCTCACATCTTACATCCACCTTTTTCTACCACAACCATCTCCCATTTTCCGATCCTTTACATTCCACAGCATAATGCCACCCCCGCAAGAACCCACGCGCATTCTCCCCTCCTCATTCCCACCCACCCCCACCTCCGCTTCTTCCCCGTCGCTAGAGATCTGCGTCTTTTTGCGCGCACCACAGCGCCCGCCCGCCCGCCGTACTTCAATAGGACGTCGCCGCCGCCTTCATGCTCGAGCCCAAGGCGACTCTTTGAAAGTGCCTCTTCCTTTAATTACCGACAAGTATGGCGGCGGAAAGCAAACACGCAAGGCAAACCCGCTCGCCCTAGTCGAAATACCTTCATACATATGCATGCTCACAAGCATTCTATAAAACCAGAAGCTTTTGACTTTAATGGAAAAGGTATTATGTACAGAGCGCGAGCCAAGCGCAGATTTTGGGTTCCGGCGCAACACACTGCTCTGTGTCGCTTGGAGATTCACTGTCCTTTATACAGTCCTTGCTTGCGATCACGAGGATTCATATCCGAGAAAAGAGAAAAGAAATTCGGTTCAAATTGGCGGACTGAGGACGTAATCAACTTGGGAGATATTAATGATAAATCTAATCTAAGCGGTTGAGAGAATGAAATACTAATGTTACCTACTGAAGACCTAGAAAATCTGTAATCGTATTAATCAATTCGTGTCGTCTTGAAATACTGAGTTAAAATACAGAGTACATTTAATCACACCAACGGAATTTCCAAATGTTTCGTTTGCTAAGAATGAAATGCAACTTATTGCAAGTCCTTTGCGAAGAAATATGTTACGTTTAGACATTGATTTTTTTTGACATTTCAATTTTGTAAACGACGTTTGCTTTCGCAATTTAAGAAATCAAAATTAATAATTAAGAACGTTAGTGAAGTAACTATCGATTTTTTTGAGTGTCTTAATGCCTTTCATAAAGAATTATATATTGTCTGGGTGTATATTTTCTTAGGCAAACAATAGTTATTTGTTATAATGGATATCAAGTGTCTCAAAATGCCAATGATTCTTAAAGATAATAATTACTCACTTTTATTGTCAAATTTTTTATTAAAAATTTCCATATTATATATATATATATTACACTAGTACGAACTCTTAAAGTAGCCCCTATGGTGACTGCTGAGCAACAGGCTAGCTTTCCGTGGTCCGATCCTGTGTTCGATTCTCGGTTGAGGCAAAATTAGAGTTGCAGCTTCCCTTTAAAATCGTATCAGTTTCTGTAGTTGTGTGACATTCAGGCAGACGGAGAGTGAAGGAAATATGTCATATTCGCCACATGACTCCCTTACTCACCAAACGTGGGTATTTAACTAGACCGAGGCATGGGGAAACCGTTAGCTGCCTGGCGAAGTCGGACAATCGAAACAAAATGCCAATTACACATAGGCACACTTGATTCGTAAGGATGTATATTAAATTAATTTCCCGTTAATATTCAAATTTACTCTAGGATTGTCGTCAAAGACTTTTAGAATCTACATCACGTGTTCAATTGGATATAACTTCAATGCTAAAAGTTTATGATATTATTACGGGCATAGCATTTAGTAAACAACTTAGAAAAATTGTATTTACAAAATAACGAGTCGATACAATAACAAAACTGTTACAATTTTCTTCAGCTATGATTAAAATAGTGAGAAATTTGTTATTGAGACACTACGTTTTGCAACGTCAAAAAGGAACTTTTCCCCGAATCTCATTTTTTACAAAACGTTTTCTAAGAATAGATACATTTTAAATTATGCTGTGAGAACTTCAATCCAGTGGTGCTCCCACTCACGTCTTCAAAATGTCATGTGATAGAACTGTTTCTAAGAAAAATGTTCGTTTCAGTTAGTGCAAACTTCGCGTTGAAGTGCGTACGAAACGTCATCAATATCCGAGATGTAATGAAAATGCGGACATTCAGAGAGCTGCGAAATAGATTTTTTGTACCACCAGTAGACAGTAGATTCTTTACCAAGAAGAAGGACACAAGCAATGTAAAGCAAGAATATAATGTTGGAAAGGTGTCAAGACTTACGAGAAAATATGTGACTTTATGATTTCTCAGAAATTTCCGCAACAAATTCGTAGGAAATCTTAATAAAATTCAATAAGTAATTATAATTTGAAGACTTTTGCGTTCTCTACACTCCAACAATTAAACCACAGGGAAAATATTGAAATGAGACTAGGATTTGTGAGTTTGACTCCGTTTATGAGAATAAATAACTTCTTTAATTTTCTCTAAACACTTTCCAAAGCAGTTTTGTGTTGCGTAACCCAACATTACAAAATTATCGCGTGCAAAATGTTAGTACTAGTATGGTATACGAATTCACACACTTGTATGTGAACAGATTTAATAATTCATTTTAGTGTTGTTGAAAGGAAATTTTTAACCTATTTTAAACTTACTAAACGTACATACACCTACCATCTAAGATAGCTCCTCACAGCAATATCTCTAGCCGGAAAGTCCAAGGGCCCAAGTTCCAGTGGAGACGGATTTTTGACACTCGCAACGTAGCGAAGTCGAATTTAGTCATTGTCTTCAGTATAATTCTAGCGACCGGTTGCTCTGTGTCATAGTTACTCCGATCAATACCAAGCGATTGCAGGAGTAGTACCCTAAACGGGCCACTGACCGCGCGCGATCTAACCCACGCCGTCTCATCCTTGCCCTATCATCTTCCCTTGCACTTACATTTACACTTAAACTTACACTTAAATTTGAACTTACTTGCATTGCATTACCGTGCACATCGGGGGCCAATTGGGAGCTTAGAAGTTGCCTCGGCTGTGACTATGCTCTGCTGGAGGAGATACCTGCAGGGGGAAACATCGCAAGCCGGCTTGTACCCCAATGACGGATCTCACGCACCAGCAGGGAGGTACGCAACAATCTCCCAGGATACATGCACTACTCTTACGGAACTAATGATCATATCAGCAAACTCACCCGAATCATTATGACATTTGTAGCGGTCGGCATCCCCAGAACAATAGTTTTACAGAGTATCTCGAACCAGTACTAGGCGCACGTGGAGAGTACTAACGAAGTGACAAGGACCACGCGCGATCTTTCCTTCCTCTTCATTGTCCTCACTTCTTCCCTCACACACTCATTGCACTTACATCCCCTACACTATCGAGCACGTTGGGAGAGCAGTCAACTGCTTACAGCTTGATGCGAGGGGGGGGCGGTGCCTCGCTGACGATGTTTTGGAGAGAAAATCCCATCAGGTGACGAGTAGGGTGGCGACGGATCTCACTTTCCGGCGCACAAGGAACTCCGCCACCTTTCATAATGTGCACATACGGGACCATGGCCGTTGATGCGCTCGTAAACTATAAAAAAAAACTAATCTAAACGTACACCAAAAATATACCTAAAAATATTAAATCCTCTTCCCTGACCAGTTCAAAACAAATTATATTTTGTTTGGAGTTAATATATTTTGAGCCGTTGCTCCTTAATCCCTTTAAAGTATTTGAGTAAACTCCTCGTGTGCGTGCGTGGAGAAAATACGGTTCCGTGGCTGCCGGTTAGACCACTTCCCGTGCACCAATTGAGAAATACGAGGTGTCATTCGACGCGTTTCGGTCTCCTGAAGGGGGGACTCATTATTTGTTTTCAGATTTGGCCATAAGATTCCAAGACATAGTCAAAAACGTGTTTCTTTCGTGTTTTGGCGCTGCGAACTTAAAACGGGGATTAAACCAACGCCATCTAAATAGGTATATGCAGGTGGCAGGTGTATGATTATCTCGTGGTTATTTTCAATCCACGACACCATAATTTTCTTCCATGAGGTAGGCAACTCAGATTTTTGATAAATGAGCGAAAACTATGAATATCACCCTGTTGTAAATTCTGAAGTATTTTAGTTGTAGTGAAGTGTGATGTGTTTCATGTGTATATTGTATAAAGAATTTGCATATGCCTTGGTACATTTAATTTGAAGAACGTGAAGTGAATACGAAGGAAACAAGAACTGTAAATACTAAACAATACATTCCTTAAGCGTGCAAAAATTCGATTTTCAATTTAATGTGACTTACAACTTATACACATAAAGATACTAAATAGTAAACTTTTAATGCTTATATGTATTGTGTCCAGAACAAAAATAAGAGTTTGTAGAGTTTTAAAAACTTAAAGTAGGGGACAAAAATATGGAAGTAATAAGCAACTCAGGGGAATCAAATGTAGTTGTAGAAGATTTTGCGTCAGAATTTTCCGAACTAATGGAGAATGATACTTTAGCTTATCAGATGAAGAGAATGATACTTTAGGTATTATACGAGGGTTGTACCAAAAGTAAGATTCCCATTTTTTCTACAAATAGAAAACAGTATTTATTGTTATTCATTTATGCATCGTTAAAAAGCTTACACTGTTGTCTATATTTCAACATAGTCTCCACTTTTTCCGACACACTTCTGAAAACAGTGCTCCAGCGTTTGTATTCATAAGTCAAAGGAGTCTCCCGCCAATCCGTTGAGGAAGCGTCTGACCTCTGCTCGGACTTCATCGTCGCTCTTGAAGCGTTTGACACCTAAGAGTTTCTTTAGCTTGGGGATGAGGTGATAATCGCTGGGGTCCAAGCGCCTGGGGTCCTGGGCGCCTGCACGGGGGATGGTGCATAACGGTCCACCCAAATTTCTTCAAAAGCTCCTGTGTTGGACGAGCGACGTGGGGTCGGCGCGTGACGTGAAGAAGCACTACTCCCTCCGTAAGTCGTCCTCTTCGGCGATTCTGGATTGCTCCTTCTGGATTGCGGTAACTTTCTGCGTTCCGGATTACTGCTCTAACCTCGCACTTGGCGGGAGCGGCGATCAACACTTCCATCTCTGACAGCTGCCAAGCGAACACAGCGACGCGACGTAGCGAATCGCGGACGGGCGAGCTTGAGAGTGGGGCAACCACCGCGTACGGCACTGTTGTCAGATTCAGCCTAGCACCTTCCCTCGAGGCTGTAGCCCATTGGGAACCTTACTTTTGGTGCAACCCTCTTATTAGCATTGGAGAATAACGCAGAACAACAGCTTACAGGCTGTTCATGTATGTTCAGATTAGAAAACAAAACGAAAAAATACAGCTGTGCTGTCGTATCACTCATATAGTTATAAGCATTTTTTTTAAAGCGATTGTAATTTTGAAATTGAAATATTACCAGTTCATATCCCGTTTGGAGTTAATATACATGGCCATTGAGTGTTGGGAATTTTTGAACGGAAGTATAACATTAATAGCTACTACGATTCGTTGGCAAGTCCAATGCCAGATACTCTAAGAACATATTTGATCTAAGAAGTGTGAAAGAAATTTTCTACACATGAATATACATTTAAAACAGTTTACAGCGTCCGGCGACGCCACATTCAACTAGTATCGTTTACTTCATGCGAAAATTTTGCGGTCTTCCATGCCACTCTTCTTCCAGTCAACCTTTGGCTTCCCATTCTCTTCCCCAACGTAACGTAACTACCCCGCGCCGCGCGAATTCTCGCAAGTGTTGCCGACGTTGCGAAGTATCCCAACAGGGACAGCGTTCCCCCAGGCGTGTAACTGCACGGTTCCTCGCCGGCCAACTCGGGGCGGATTCGCAAGTCGGCGGCGGGGCGGGGTGGCCGCCCCATCGGTTCAGCCCTACTTAGTGACCAGGCGGCGCAGTTAGAAGTGGCCGCGCCGGTGGGAGAGGGACGGGGAGGGGTGAGGTGGGGTGGAGCTTTGTCCGCTCATCCGGAATGCCGCAACGCGAAACATCGCCCGAGAAGCGGCCCAACATGGCTGACGCGCCTGCCTGCGGCCCCACGCCCGCCAGTCAGTGTTGCCGGATTAGGGGTATTCCCCCTAAATGTACGGTTTTTTTGTTCTTTAGGGGTTGTTTTAGGGGGCAAATTCATTTGGTGGTTTTCTTGGGGACGATTTCATTGAGTTCTTAAAATGTTAATTTTGTGTTATATTGTGAAAAGATGTTATATTGTGAAATCATCACACTCGCCAATGTTGAGAACTCAACTTGGTTTTAAAATTTAGGGAAGAACAGGGTAGACTGGTCGGGTGGGGGTAAGTAAAATGCGGACCGACTACCTATTACTATTGTTTCAATTTGACTGTAAGTGACAAGTTAACTGCAAAATATAAATGTCATATACAATTAATAATACTTTCATATTTCTTTCCTTTCCATACCTTCCCATACATTTTAAACATGAAATAATAATTTTTTTGAATTTGGGATTTTTGGGGGTCGTTTTGGGGGTTTTCACAGCGCTATCTAGGGGGAATTGCTTAAGACCATCTGGCAACACTGCCGCCAGTCGATGGCGGCTCTGCCTTTTGTGCGGGGGTGGGGGAAGACGATTGGGACACTGTGAGGGCGCGACGTGAAGTTGAGGAATAGGTAAGCAGTGCGTAATCAATAAGATTATTTTTTTTTACTTTTTAAAATTTATTTATAGTCGATTCAACTGCGACGTTATTAGCGACTGTTCTGTAAGTTTACGATAAGGGTTTGAAATAACGTGGTTACATACTTCATTACACTTATATGTTTTTGTTCAATGAATAGATAGACATTAGTTTTCATTGCACCAGTGTACATAAACTTCATACACATACAATTCATTACACCAGTGTACACTGGTACATACACTGGTGTATGTACACATATAGATATGTATATATATATATATATTTATATATATACACACACATATATATGGTGTATATATATATACATACACATATATATGGTGTATATATAAAATTGGGCGACGAAAATGTGTTTAAATATTAACAAACTGACTCATACGCTTCTACAAGCTTTGTTGTAACACGTACACTTTGATGAGTTATTTAAAACACTATTTGTTTAATGATAAACATTGTTTGAATAATGCAACTCCCTGTTTGTATTACCTAATATGCCCAAAACATTCAGAAGCTTTAAGTTGATCTAAATAAAGTTGGTTTCATACATATTTTTTCTGTTAACATTCGTGAGCAAATCACATTGATACACACGTAAGGGGACGTGTGATATATACATTATTTCAGAGAAATCTCTAATGAACCTATCACACATTGCAAAAGAGAGGCAAGATTACCTATGCTCTCATTATTACAATGAGGCACTGGAGGACCATACTACAATGGTAGGTGGTTGCAGTAGTGAGATACTGAAATCAAACCCCTCTTAAATAAAAAATAAAATATATAAAGATTGTGGAATGAAATTACGGACGCGGGAAACGAAATTTTACCTCATCACTGACCTGACTGAGGCGAATCTTAGGAGATCGGACGCAAAAAAAAAACAAAAAACAAAAAAAAACAACAAAAAACAAAAAAAAAATTCAACTAACAGCTCTGCAGAAACGACTGTGTCGCCGATGGGCACGTCAAAACGGAAAGTTTGAAGCGAATCTTTGCTCA
The DNA here is from genome assembly GCA_031308135.1 of Acheta domesticus. Classification (NCBI taxonomy): domain Eukaryota; kingdom Metazoa; phylum Arthropoda; class Insecta; order Orthoptera; family Gryllidae; genus Acheta; species Acheta domesticus. Next base: position 165,061,237 of record JAHLJT010009436.1, read on the forward strand.
AAGAATAAAAATACTATTGGAGAAATGATAATTCATAACATGTTGATGTAAATATATTATTTATCGTTGAGAAGAAATATGTGTCTCTGAATTTGAGAAAATGAATGAAAATGTGAGAATGACGCTTATGACTTTTACCGATGGGGTAAAGGCTCGATCTCTAGCCAATCCACGTGGAATTTGTGGTGGACAGAGAAAACAAACAATCGTCAGGTTTCTCGGGCCTCCTCCTTTTTCCCTGCCTCTCATTCCTCCATTTCTCTATAGTTATTCCCCTCTTCATAAATTTCGCTCTCATACTTAATAGGCCTCATGAACCTGAAAGACGGCAGTAGTTTAAGATCAACTAAATTCCAATAAATGAAATAAAATAATATCTTGTTGCCCAACCTTGCAACCGTGTCGGAAACCCTCTCTGTCGTGAAAGTGCGTTCTCAATCTTCTTGCAAAAAATTACATAGAAAGAATTGGATTCTTTGATTGGTGTTTCCGCGCGCATCAACTGTTACTGTAATTAGTCCCTTTAGGATAGTTCATGTTTTCTATGCCGTTATATGGCGTTTCTTCTCCCCCGCTGGATGGTGACACTCGGCGACCACCTTCAGGACGACTTGCGGGGCATTTCCTCCCCAGGTATCTCTCCCAGTGGGGCACCGTCCCAGACGGGTCAAGCTCCCCACTTGTGTGGTAGTGTTGTGCTTGGAAATGTAAGCGTGTGCGCGCGCGTGTGTTTCTATGAGGAGAGGAAGGCACAAGGATGAGGAAAGAATCACCGCGCACGGTCCGTGACCCGTTTGCTAGACTACTACTCCAGCATTCGGTATGAACCCCTGAAAACCATCGACCAGAGCATCCGGGCGCTAAAATTATCCTCCAGACAGAAACTGGATCCGACCTAAGTATCTAGGTCAGTGTTGTCAAGGTCGATGCCACGAATGGGTGTCCGGGGCACGAGTGCTACGACGAAATCACCCCTCCACGCAGTTCATTACCCCGCCACCAGAGACAAAGCCATCCCTATTGTAAAACGGCGGGGTTACTAATAGTTCCCTTTCTCGACGCTAGTGGCGCAGATAAGCTCGTGGCACGGTACGGAGCCACGACGCGTGCCACTGCCATCAGTAGTAGATCTTGACACCACTAATCTAGGTAGTGTCGCAAATTCCAGCACCGACGGGACTCGAACATAAGGCCTGTTAATCAGAGTCGCTGCAAAGACAGCGACAATGCAGGCCTCGAGATAGCCCATCCGGCTTGAGAGGAAGTAGTCTAGCAGTTATGTTGTCGGAGAAAGCAGGGGAGGGGGCGCCTGCTGGGCCGAAAGCGGCGCCTGAGGAGGGGAGCGGCAACAGCGTGCCGGCGACCATGGCGCCGCGCCGCCGGCAGAAGGATTAGTGTGTAAACTTGACCATTGTCTGAGGCGCCCCCCCCCCCCCGCGCGCCAAGACATCGCTCCTGACAAGCCGAGGTAGCGAGGAGGCAGCGGAGAGGTCAAAGTTACCGTCGGAACTCGATTGCCCTGCAACCTCTGCTATTTGCTCTGTTTAGCCGGGCGCCGCGCCGCTTCAAACGACCGAGCGGAGACCCCTGCAAACAGCGTGCGGCCGCAGACGCGATGAATAAATTAGCGGAAACAAAACTCGGCGGACGCCCGTCCGCGCCGCGCCCACGACCAAACATTCATTACGGCGGATTAATGGAATGCAGGATAATACAAATTGCGCTAGTGCAACGAAAACTTCGCTCCAATTGAATAAAAACGTTGTGGAGGAGGGCGGGTTTTTAGAGGAAAGTCAGGATGTAAATTAAAAATAAAATGTATAATAATAACAAGAATGTTGATATCTAATTTGTAGATGCAGGAAGCCGTGTTTTTTTAATGTTTGCTTCCTAAAAGTATTTACTTGTTTTATTCATATGAAAACCTATTATTCAAATAATATATTCCCTAATATCAAACTTATGTCGTTACAATTAATGAAGTAGAGGGTGATATAAAGAACACATTTGCCACCAAAACTTCAAAAGAGATCAATGAAAATATTTTTTGAGGCAGACTAGAGTTTTCATATAACAACAACAACAATAATAATAATAATAATAATAATAATAATAATAATAATTATAATAGTAATACTGAGTAAAATGGTTACAATTATGAACGTTTGTTGTAATATGTTTTCAAAAAAGTTAAAAATATTTTATTGAAATCACATAGTCCGCGAAAGGACACTATTTGAAACGAATGAACTGGGTACAGATCAGTAAAGATCAATCATTTATATGGTTTAAAAGGGGAAGAATTAAGCCAGAATCAGAAGCACTTGTAATAACTGCCCAAGATCAGGTCTTGAGAACACGACATTTTGATAAAGAGGTTCTCAAAATTGTTCAAGATGATAAACGCCGAATTTGCCAGGAACACGTAGAAACCATTGGTCATATTGTCTCAGCTTGTTCAATCCTAGCAAAGACCGAATACTTGAAAAGACACGATAGGGTGTTTAGTTACCTCCACTGGCAGATCTGTACCGCCCTCGAAGTTCCAAACATGCCCCAAGTGGTACGAACACTCACCAGAACCGGTGACGTCTGTTGGATTGTGTACGATATTGTCCGACCAACAAATTCACACTGATTGCACGATAGCGGCAAACAAACCGGATATAATTATCCGGGATTGGGAGAAAAAATTGTATCTACTTGGCGATGTTGCTGTACGTTGCGATCAAAACGTCGTTACCAAGGAGGAAGAAAAACGTCTTAAATACAAGAGTCTAGAAATTGAGATCAGCCGAATGTGGGGCGTAAAAGCACAGGTCGTCCCGATAGACATCGGAGCTCTGGGATTTGTTCCGCAAAATGGACTTGGCTAAACTTCCAGGTCATTCAAAAGACTGTGAAGTGCAAGAAATTGCTTTATTCGGAACAGCCCACATTTTGCGCGAAGTATTGTAGAGGCACCGACAGTCCCTAGATCTGGTCCTTAGGTAGCTGGTTGCAACCTGGAGTAGATTTTACAGTCCGTCGACTCATAACATCTTTAGTCGTGATGTAGTGTAATAATAATAATGACAGCAACAAAATGCCTACACACATTCCTTCAAGAAAAGGATCCTATTTTCTTTGCACAAATTAAATTATTCGAAGACCGCCTTTATAAAAATGATTTTAAGTTCTTTGAAGGTCCAATTTGCAATGATTATCATGATTGTTTTAGTTTCTACATTTGATAAAAAGAAATATTGTAATGAAAAACAACGATCAACAAAACCAAAATTAAAAAAGGTGTGTGATATGTCATAAAAATATCGTTATTTAATGAAAAACTGATATCAATTATAATTTAAAATTTTATACAATTAACATTGTACTATAGATTGTACTATTAGATTGTTATATTTATTTACTAGACCCTGAAGAAGAAGGCCAATGTCCTTCGAAACGTTGGTTGAATAAAAATTAATTAATTAAAGTTGTTATATGTGTGTCTGCCTGAAAATTATTGGACCTTCAAAGAACTTAAAATTAGGGTCCTATTTTGTAAAGCAGGGTTCGGTCACCTATTTTTACATCAGATCAGGGACGTCCGATGTTAGAAATTTTAAACATAGTTCATAGTTTATAAGCTGATATATGAATATCAGGTTTTAAATTAAACATGAGATAATAACCACTTTTAGAAAAAATCGACTGAACGGTTTATGCGCTAGCGTTGTGCACAAACAGGCTGACAGACACACGTTTTACTGTCAATCAATTTTTCGGTATGAAGGATGGGAATGATGATATTTTCGGTATGAAGAGGTCTCGTGGCTCAGAGCGAAGTCGCTCGCCTTTCACCAAGGAGGTGCCCCCCTCCTCTGGGTGCCACTGTGATTCGGATCCACACTGGAAAGCCGGTGTACTAGCATCTGATATGGGGTCGTCCATATATTACGTAACGCTGAAGAGGGCGGGGGGATCTGAGGCAGAGTTATGCTGCGTTACTTAGAGGAAGGGGGGTAGGGGGGGTTAGTGTAGTGTTACAAGACACTGATATTTATTTTTTTACAGTTTTTAACATTTGTTGAAATAATTCCTTTTTTGGGTTCTGTACTTTTAAAAACAAGTAGTTAGTGAGGACATTGGTATTTTTCTTGTCACTATGTGCATTTTTTTTAGCAAGAATTCACTCTACAATAAAGTTTATTTTTATGCTTTTTATATTTTCCTTTATTTTTTATTTTTTAAAAGCATATTGTTTAAAATGCTTGTTCGATTATAAATCGCTTTGGAATTATTTTTTTCTTTTTAATTCGTTTCTTTAAAAACATTACACAGACCTCTATAATTTCAGAATTCATTATGGCACAGTAATAGAATGAAGAATTATATACAGAACGAAATGTAAAAACAAAAGTTCATTCGAGTTGAATAAAAATGAAAATTTAATACTGACCTGATTCGTAAATAAATATGTATGCATTTCTAAATTACAAATGAAATTTTAAATAATTACAAAAATAATTATATCTGTATATTAGACATAATAAACCTTTCTTTCACGAACTATTACCATTTCAATAAAATATTTTACAACAAACATATTACAACAAACTTTCATGATTGTAACAATGTTTTTTTCTCACGATTAATGGAATGGAACATAATATAAATCGTGGAAGAGAAATGAAAACATCACAGTAAAAATGACGTTTCTGTAGTGGCTGCATTTTTTGAGAAATATCTGATTGTGAATTAAACACTAAATGTGAAAATCATCAATAAGTATACTAATATGAGCATTCTAGCCCCAGGCAGGTGTTTTAATAAGAATTCCCATTTTAAGATTTCTCATTGTTTCCTTTTTGAAAAAAATACCATATAAAATAAACAACGTATTACGCATTACAGTAAATTTGACTAGATGTCACGAAACTGCAGGAAGGGGGCAGAATACATAGAGGTGTTCCAAAACGGAATTAGAAACTGTCATCAGAGTCGCCGAAGGACTGCTGTCAAGAACCTGAACAACATTAGTTCTTACTTGTTTTTTACTATTTTGGTGCGACCAACGAAAGTTTTCTATCGTGAAATATTGACTGAGATAGTTACATTTTTTCGGAAAAATAAATACGTGTGTTTACATCTACAACTTAAGTTCGTTAAGTGCCATGAGAAATCTGAAGATGATTGTGAAGTTTTTATAACGTCGCATTCGTTTACCCAATATTTCTCTGCATATTTGCTACCTTTCCATCTGCTGAGAAGGCACTGGAAAATCGCTTTGCGCTTGGCAGCTACATTGCTTACCTCGCCCACTAATGAAGCGAATGATCAGTGATAATAATGAAGGGCAAAGAGCAAACTAAGACCTTAATTTACGTCGTAAGCCTCCAATCCTCTAAGGAAGTGGTCAGAGTACGGGTTTGACTTTCCTTCCATATAAAATATGGTAGAGTGGGCATAGATAAATGATGAAAGAGGAATAATTATGAATGTAATTAGTTTCAAAAGAGATACATAATGCAAAAATCCAGCAATATTGCAAAGTTTGGTGAAGCATGCTTATGCCTTCGATAAACAGAATGTTTTAGATTAAATGTTACAATTTTTAGGGCATGTAGAAGGGTAAATGATGATCGCTACGCTCAATCAATATGTAGTGAAAAAATTTCATTTAACAAAGTTAGAAATGTGATATATGTCCCTGACTTGTAGGAAACTTATCGTGCATTGGTGTTCGATAAGAGACGCTCCGAAGCAATCAATCGGATCTCTTAATTCCACCAAGCGCAAAGGTATGATGGGTTGCATAAAAAATCAGCGGAAATGCCACGTGTATCTTCTTAGGCTTCTTGGACCTCTACGTGGCGTCAAAGATTGTAACGCTTATTCTTAGACACACGGTACACGTTCATAAACGTCGTTACCCTCGCACTGCATTCTTCTCATGGCCTTGCATTTCAGGAACTTCTCCTGGAACTTCTGGAACTCCCCAGAACAGTAATAATATGCGCACTACGCGGCACACAACTTTCATTTAAATAAAGCGCTCATTTCGACGCCCTGCGACCCGGGCTCCAAACGATCCCCGCACTCTTTTATCGCGAGCCGCGACCATTTTCTCTTCCTCCCATCCGTCCCTATCTAGGCACGCCATACGTCGCCGCGCTATTACGGCGGTTTATCTAAGAACCTGGGCACGGGACACGTGTTCGCCGGGGGTCGGGTGAGAAATTGGAGAGCGCATTCCCGCCGGGGCTGGGTCGTGCAGGTCCTTATCTGCGTACTTCCGCCGCGGCATGCGGACTATTTCGCGACCGCCCGGCGCGCCGGGCACCCCTGCTGCTCGTTGGGGTCTTTTTTTATTTATTTATTTAGTCAAAAAAACAGTAAAAACTGTATATGACGTGTGGGGAAAGAAATTTATCTGCGCACATTTTCTTGAGGGCCAGAATTTTATAAAAAAAAAAAAAAAACGAAAACGAAAAATTAATTTAGAAAATAATTATTTTAGAAAAATAAAGATATTTGAAAAATGTTTTTTCCCGAGTTATAGAAAATCAATTTCAACTGTAAATGAACTACAAGCAAAAGGAGTGCTCAACAAAACGTGCGCACAGTGAAGCTACATTTACGTCCAGAAGCAAAACAAGGGGCCATCTCAGCATTTGCTCTATGGATCAGGGAAACTGGACAAAAACCTGATCGAGATGGGGTCTTTTTACGCGCCGAGGCATTGCATCTTGAACGCGGGTGTTTCCAAGCGCCCGGTGTCACGCCCGAGCCGCGTTCTTTTGTCACGAACGCGCCTTTTTGTGGTCGTTCCCGCGCGTGTGATTTCATCGCGGGTTCTTCGAATGAATTGTGGTCATCTTGAACGCCAATTTAACTCGTTGATGACGCTGCTCGCGAACGTGTTTGCGTTGCTCCGGCAACACTATCGTGATCTGTGTTCTGATTCGCACAAGATTGTTCTGCTTTCTTGTCCTCTTTTTAGAGGTGTTTCAATAGCACAGTTTCTATAGCAAACATTTTAATTTTAAAGAAGATTCACTATATGATTAACTGAGATTCTAAAACTTCAATAAAAATAGTACATCTCTATTTTCTGTGGCTATGTACTGCGGGATTTTTGGTGTTTCCATTTGGGTTTCGCAGATTATATCGGACTATATTTTTGAGCCAGGTTTATATAATATTTACGTAGTAGTAGTCAATTAATTTATTAATAATGTGGCCCAATATATTCAAATTCTACTTCTAAATTGTTTATTAAGAAGTAATTTGTTATGCGAACAGAACAGCAACCCGTTAATTGAAAAGTTTTTTGGTATATCTACGAATGTTAGTGATATTTCGATAAATATGACTTTGTTAGACATGTCTAACATGTATTCCATGACTATTAATTATCTGTAATAGAAAAAATACACATACTAATCAATGAACACAGATTTGACAGCATCAATTAAAGAAACTTGAAAAAATGTACATGATGGAGCACTTGTTTTGATAGTTTGACGTTAGCAATATACTTTTCATAAATTACAAATAATTTGAACAAAGATATATAAAAATATGGTGTAGACTATAATAGATGAGTAGTATTTTAGAATTATATTTCAAATATATGTTGAAAAAAAACTCAGTTTGGTTCCAAACACTTGCGTATGATGAAGCTTAGGTTGTGGATCGTCTTCACGCCCTAAGGGCACTTTGGATTGGCGAAGGAGGCCCTGAGAAGGGAGGACATCGCAAGGAGCAGAGACTCCGCCCGCGCTTTGCAGCTGCGTTAGCGGCCGCCGCCACCGCCACCGCAGCCGCGCGCTCCCTAGCGGCGGTCTTCAAACATAAAACACAAACAAGAGCGCGGCCGGCGAGTTTGTTGTAATTACGTGCGGGTACACAGCTGGGGCGGCGCGGGGTGGCGCGGGGCGGCGCGGGGGCGGGAGAGGGGGAGCGCGGGGGAGCCGTGGGGGAAAATGGGGTTGGAGGCGATGGAGGGCGTAGGGTGGGTGATGGAGGCTGTGAGGGCTGTGATAGAGGAGGGTGCGGAGGAACCATGGACGGGTACGGCAGCGAAAAGTCCCAAAAGGGGGTGGCAAGGAAATGGCGATGAGAGCCAAGGTGTCGGCTGGTTGAGAGGGAGGTGAAGGGTATGATGGGAGTGGTGAGGGCGGGATGGATGGAGAGTTGTGAAAGCGATAGTGACAGTTTCATCGGAGGGCGTGCGGGCTGATGGGATGAAGGAGGTTTGAGGTGGATGTGGACGGCGTGAAGAGGGGGCGGGAGTGGAGAGGGCGGCAGGGGCGGTCCAGGTGGCGGCAGATGGCGTGATGTGGTGGAAGTGGAGGCGGGAGGTGCGATGTTTGAAGTGGGGGGGAGGTGGAAGAGGCAACACTGTGCTGGCGACTGTCTACACACCGCTGACACCAACTGCGCGTGGAACCTGTTCTTGCTCTGAACTACTCGGCTACAGCACAACGAAATAATACACACGGCTGCTCGGAATAAACTCGCAAAACGGAGACATCAGAGTTTACACTGTTTTGAGGCTTCTCTATAGGTAATACTTCTTGAAAGATGTATCTCACGGGGTGAACGATCTGAATATCAGATATGTTATAATATGGATTTCGCAACGACAGACTAGAAATTATATCGCCGTCGAGGTAAGCAAATCAAATAATATAAATCATACTTAAGAGGTATAACTTGGCCAAGACTAAAAAGCTATGCTTTTCGTTAAGAAGCTTATAGGACTGACGTTGTGCTATTTGATTTCCGATATTGTAGTTTTTAAATTCAGGCGCTGATTTATTATTTATCCTTTGTCCAAAGAAGTATTCCCATAATGAATATACATTTTTTTGAACTTCAAGCTATATTTTCATTTTTTTAAATTCACAATTTAAAAAATATTTTCGGCATGTAAAATTCTCAAGGGAAAATTACCTCCTTTAAACTCCTGTCTGTATCCTGCAGTCATTATCTTTCAGGGAGACAAATGAGTCAACATATCGTTCATGAAAAGTTCTATACTATGAAAAATCATTTAATAAACAATTTAGCTCTTCAAAAAAGATAATTTATGGAAGATGTTTAAAAAATATATCTCTTTGGTGTTTCCCCTTTATTTGTGTTAACAATGGAGGATAAACGGTACTAAAATTTGTTACAGCGATCTGTATTGAATTGAATGAACTTTTTTTAAACTTATTAAAACCACATGTTATGTTTTTTTTATTTCTTGATATTTTTATGTCGTGAGTATCATTACAGAAAAACGTTTCCTAATTGTATAAATTCCTGATTGTTGATTCGTTTTTAATTTAAAATGAATTGATGAAATTACACTATTTTAAATATCTCAGCAACAATTTAATTAATAAACAGTTTTTGAATCCACAAAATACTGAAATCAATCTGCAACATCTGAAGTACAACATCAAAAGAGACGTAGTATAAATTCTAATTAATTTGAATTTGCTTTTTGTTTTTTGAATTTTGAATTTGTTTTTTGAATTTTTGTTTAAGTTTTACTAAAAGTTTTTAAAGTTAAAAGTTTATTATTTATACGGGTAGATTGTCTTAAAGTTGATCGATTTTTAACATGTATTTGTTTATCTTACATTTAGATGAAATTACTTCTGATGAAGGGGAAGAGATATGAATAAGATTACAAAATTTAATAAGATAATAATCTTTCTTCAAAAATATGGCTTTACCACAAATAAAATGAAAATGTTATGCTTATAATTAACAATTTTCCAAACTCTGAGTTTTAATTTGTTTATAGTATGTAGATATTGTAATAATAACTGCTGTCTAAAAATGGAATGGATGAAAACCTATGAAATATTAACTTAATAACAATGGTTTAGAAAATCTAATATTAAGCCAGCCACTCATGTTTCTGAAAGCAAGATAAATACAGGAAAGGGTCCGTTCACTGTGACTAATTCAGTACTTCTGTACTATATCTCTTAACCGCAAGTAATCAAATTTCACTTTCAGTAATGTTCTCCAAAATAGCTGCGCGAGAGACATTACTCTCATTGATCCAGCGGCATTCTTTTAGTTAGCGGGGCGTATTCAATAGTCGTTAAAAGAATTTAAAATATTTCAGTAATATTGTGAAATATTCATTTATTATTAATTACCATTGAAATTAACTGCATCCTTGATCCTGATTTTGTGAGTGCTGTTTTCCATTCATTCCATTTAAAACAGTTAAATTAATTTCCCAAATGTGCACATTCTGATTATAAACTATCTTAATATTCAAATTCTACCGCCTTGTGTATTAATTTTACATCGTAATTAAAAGGTCTAGTAAAGTGTTTGCGAAAGTTCCGTGAAGCTCGTTAGTGCTCAAAGCGTGCTCTTCTTGGCACGCGAGCTTGACCCCATCAAGTCCACCCAAACTAATTTCCTATTCAACTCAACTCACTTAAATAACGTAATAGGATAGAAAACGAAATAAAACATCAAGAAATCCTCCAGTACTGACGTGTTCGGAGCAGCGTCTTTCCTGCGAACTCCGGCATTCGTAGGCAACTTGTTTTCCTTTGAGAATACTTGAAAGCACGCGCGTTTTCCACTTCAGAATCACAATCCGCTTGGATCCTAAAATGCACTTCGGAGCTCGTACACGTAGAGTGGGGCTTTTCAAGGCAAAGCACAGCGCAGGCGACGGCGATGGTGGCGTGCTCGTTGCCGGCGCCAGAGGGGCTTCGCCTAGGAAGGGGGTGGGGGTGGGGGCGGGGGCGAAGTCTTCGCCGTCTGCTAGGGCTCCTCGCCTAGACAGGAGGAGAAAGACGGTGACGGTGGCGGGGTGGGGGAGGTGGGGTGATGGTGAGAACAGCGCAACCCTCATTGCCATCTACCGTCTGGAGGTCTTCGTGTAGGCAGGGGGGAGTGAAGATGTGAGGGGGGTAAGTCTTCGCCGTCGGCTAGGGCTTCTCGCCTAAGCAGGCGAGAAAAGTGGTAATGGCTACAGGCGATGGGGTGATGACAAGAACAGCGTAGTCCTCATCCAGCGCCAGGCGGTCTTCGCGTTGGCGGGGGGAGGGAGGGAGTGACGGTGACAGAGAAGGGGTGGGGGTGTATTCCCCGTCTCCTAGATAGGCTCTGTGGGCGGGGATGGGGGAGAGGCAGCGGTGACGACAGTGAGGGTGGGGTCGGGGTGGGGGAGAGGCAGCGGTGACGGCAGTGGGGGTGGGGTGGGGCGCCGCCAGAGGAGGCGAGAGCTTCCGGAAACAGCGGATGTAGCGCAGCGGCGGCGGAGGTAGCGCAGGCGGAGGAAATGAAGATGGAAATTAGGGCAGTTGGGAATTGTGTTACCCAGAGAAGCGGAGAAAGGGCGACTGGAGCCACAAAAAGAATTCTAATGAGATGGAAAAATTCAATGTTAAATCGGGATTCAAATATGCAGGGTATTTCTATTTACGTCTAATCTCATTCAACATAAACAATACATATGCTACCTCTTGTATTATAATAAAAGAGTTTTACTTTGTTAATTCATTTATTTAGTATGTCCAATACGTTTCTGTTTTTACATTGAGAAACACGAGCATTCCATTTTATGGCGTTGTAGCAACATTTCATTCGGGAAATGTAAATGTATGTCTCTTACTGAATATTCTTATTGATATCATTAATTTCGAATGCACGTATAAATTCAAAGAAGACTCAGCAGCCTATGACCATGTGAGAGATGTCTATAGATTCATTATATACCCAGGAACTCGGGACAAATCCAAAATCAATGAGAGAGTTTCGATTCAGACTGGAAAATGAAAATATGTAATTGTGTTATTCTACCGATTTTCGTTTTGTGTGTAGATACTAAACAATTATACTAAGTGCAACAGTGCCTACAGCACTGCTGCGTTGACAGCAAGTCTGCAAGCAAGATGCCACCTGCGATTAAATATTTCCTTTTTACGGGAGGCGTTATTGAACAGTAACTTTTCTGTTGATCTCGTACGTGAAGGACTGTTGTACTGAATTTCGTACAACACTATATCATTACAATATTCTCAAAATCTCTTTTCGTTTAAATATTTAATTAATCGCAATGTTAAACGAAAATATTTTATTTGTTATTTTAGACCAGTAGAAGTGTGACGGTTTGGAAAATCATTTTGTGTGATTCAGCAGCATGCTTTCTGCAGCAGAACACTAATGTAATTTTAATTTTACATTTAGTGTTCTAGGATTACGACTCCAAAACGGATGGCCAAGACTACGGGGGGAATGATTGAGCAGGGAAAAAATTACGATGGACCGAGAAAGGACAGAGGCGTGGGACGGTGGAGGTGAAAGAAACAATGATACGGAATTGTAATGTAGGAAGAATGCGGTGAAGTCCGTAGGAATTGAAAACAAAAGACAGAGCTAGGAAGAATTTTAATGTTTTGAAAGATCGTATCTGATGCGCGGGAGAACGGTGAGACTGCAAACTGTGGGGTGAGAATCGAGTGTTCTGAAAACTATGTTAGTGAATATGGCATGAAGTGGAAGGCAATTCGTGACCATTGGTACGAATGAAAAAGACAGATTCAAAAGATACAATGATTTCGCGAGTGAAAGGTGAATAAGCTGGGCACGTGAGATGGGGAGGAAGGAATTACGACTGGACAATAGTCGTAAATAGTAGTAAATAGAGTTAGACTGAAAACAATGGAAATTGATAGCGGGTTTGTAGGATATTAAGCTTTTCACGGGTTGTGGCGAGGAAGGAGAAAGATGTGGCTACGTATCAAGAGCAGAGTATGACTCAGCGAATGCATAAGTAATGAGCAATGAGTGTACAGAGGACTATTACAAGAGGGGAGGGAAACCTGATGATGGTATTGCATAGCTATGCAGCCGGTGGGTGCAAAGAGGTTGGATGCACTCACTTATGTCGATACCGATGTATTTAATGCAACTGAAATGATGGGGAATAAACAGGTACGACAGGTGGAGTAGATCACGACAAGCAAGATGGTTTGATTTGATTTGATTTATTGTAGTGAAAACATCGGTAAAACTGCATAGCGCATGGGGGAGAAATACGATGTGGACAGGTTTTCTTGAGCTCCGGCCCCTTTTCGCTATACGTAGTTGAATTCATAGTTATAAACATAGTTTCAATGATTGATTAACCAACAGTGAGAATAGTAAAATTTGAAAACTACAAATTTTCGGCCTTGAGTAATAGAAAACTTATCTATCTCTGTCCCGATCTACAGATTTGATTTTGTAGTATTGCTAACAAAAAACAAACTCACACTCTCGATTCCATTCATTCCACAAATAGCAAAAGGAGAGCTCAATAAAATGTGCACGTAGTGAAGGTATATTTGTGTTCCCAAGCATAATAAGGGTCCACCTCAGCTTTTCCTCAACGGATCAGGTAAATTGGTCGAAAAACCCTGATCGTATAAGTTTACGTAAGTAAGAGGTAGAGTGGAACAAGGAAGAGGAAGGAAATATCACGCGCGGTCCGTGGCCCGTTTGTTAGGGTACTGCTCCGGCAGTCGCCTGGTGTTGATTGTAGACACCACGGAAAAATATAGATCAAAGCAGCCGGTCACTTGAATTCTTCTCCATACAACGGCTGTATTCGATCTAGCCATGTAGCTGGTTTAAAAAAATGCTGCCACTGTTGGGACTCGAATCTACGACCTCCCGGTCAAAGGCGCTGCAGTGACTTGAATTGATGCTCTTATCCACCTAGTCCGGTCGTTCCAGGGCTAAAGGAACACCCTCACCTTCACCTGTATAACAAGCACTACACCTAGGTATAAGACTGAACGATCGTAGTAGAGTTGACGCACTGGAAATACTAAATAAATCAATCAGTGGGACAGTTTTGAGAAAAAAATTATTTAGTCCGCTAGCGGCGTCCCTCTTACAACGTGCGGCGGCGCGGGGGGGGGGGAGAAGACATCAGGGGCCCGAAGAGAAGAAACCCAAAAAATCAATCAATGTCAGTTTTAAAAAATTATGATTTAGTCAGCTTGCAGAGTCTCTCGTGTAACTTGTGGAAGCGCGGAGACTTTGGGGACCCGATGAGAGGAAACGAAGGGAGGGACATGGGGGACCCGAAGAGAAGAAACACTAAATCAATCAATGGATCATTTTTGAGAAAACAATTTTTTTGCCCGCTTGCGGCCACGCTCGTGCAAAGTGGGGCGGCGCGGGGGAAATCGGGGGCCCGAAGAGAGGAAACACTAAATCAACCAATCAATCAATGGAACAGTTTTGAGAAAAAAATAATGATTTTGTCTCTTTTGGGCGTTTCTCTTGTGACGTGCGGGGGGGGGAGGGGCCATCGGAGACCCGAAGAGAGGAAACACTAAATTTGATGGAGCGTTTTGCAAAAAAATGATAACTTGTCCGCTTGTATAGTTTCTGGTGCAATGCGCGTCGTCGCGGGAGTGGGGGACTTCGGGGACCCAAAGAGGCGCCTCCTTCGGCCTGGTGCGCCGAGGCGAGCGGCGCGGCGCTGCTCCCGCCGGAGATTCCGGAATTATGGAAAGCTTAGCTCCGTTCTAAGAAGCTTACGCCACTTTCTCGCGGTCTCGTTTCCACACCCCATTTGCTGAGGAGACCAATTATGTTTGTGTGGGATGGAAGGCTTCGCTCACCCCAGCGGGGCGCACGACGCGGACGCCTTTGGTTACATAACGCGACAGCAGCGCTGTCGGCGCCGCCGCTCGCAACTACTCGCACAAGCGGATCCGCGTGCGCGCGCTAATGGGATGTGTTGTGAAGTCGATTTTGATGGGAAGATGGTGTTCGTGTGTCGAAGTGTTCTATTTATCCTTCCTTCGTTCTCGTGCTAGGTATAGTTGCATGCTAGGGATTCGTTATGGATGTATTCGCTTTGTAAGTAGTGTCACACAAAGACGAGAGGCGACGGGAGGCATGTGTTCGAATATTTTAAGGAAACAGTACTACCGAGGGACAATGACAAATATTAGTATTTATATTATTATGCTTTAAATAACCATTCATGTCATAAGCACGCCATTTTTTGTGTTTGCGCTTCTTCCAAATCATTCAATTTTCTAATGTATATAAAAACGTCTCGGGTTTAATACTAGTAAATCTCTAAAAGCCCACATATTTTGTTAAAATTGGCAGGAAAAGTTTGGCTGATATACTTTTATTCTTTGTTGTGATTATTTTTCACAACAGTCTCCGTTACGTATCGATAAACTATGCTCTAAAATTCAATTATAATATGCATTCATTTTGTTCACCTGAGTTAAGGGCATTTTCTAAAATACTATAGTGAACTTAATATACTTATTGATTGGTAGAATACTTTCTAATAATAAGTGTGCAGTCTTCACAATTTACTGTTTACGAGAATCATGTTTTAAATGATGCCTTAGAAATGGGTAATTGCATTGGTGTTTATCGTTCTCTGTAAAGTGAAATCACTATTCATTCCGATCTTTAATATTTCCAAATCCCCTTGATAATTTTCAGGTTAGAATTTTTGAATTGAAATCTTCACGAGTGAAGAAAAAATTATGTTTAATGAATAATAAATTGTACTTAAAATTTATTTGATTGTCGAATAATGTTATATGTATTTTTTTAAATTATGTGTCAATATTAAGAATTTATTTGGTAAGAAAATTTAACAGTAAAAAAATTCACAAATACTTTAATTTTGAGTAACTATTAAACTACATTTCCATCAAGTGACTTAGAAACCACTTTTTTACACCAGTATACGCGATAAGAGATATTCACTTTTGTATCCCATCTTACTACAAAGTTGCATAAAACTGTCGCAAACTCAGTTAAGCTACGTGCAGCACAGAACTGCACTTTACTTGAAAACGCGAAGGGCCTCTGTAAGAAGACGAACGCAAGAGGTCCGCGAGCGGATATGCGGAACATCTAATGCATGTGAAGCGCCGCGTCCTTTTTGCTGAGTTTTGGTGTTGTGCGTCCTCTTGGCTCGTTCCTCGTACACTACTAAAGGGCACAATTTACATTCTCCGTGTCTCCTGGGAACTCGCCATGTAAATGAGTCTGGAGCAGTGGTTCTGTATGAAATGGAATTATCATATGCAACATGCATGAGCACGGCTGCTAGTTATACTTGGCAGAGATGCTTTGACCGAAAACACTCTATGCTATGACTGCAACAGGAAATTGCTGGGTCGTAACACAGATTTCAATCCAAACAAGCTACCAATATGATTGTAGTACAGTCTGTACTTCTGTAGGCTTTCTCGTATGCAAAATTGTTGCAGAAATGATTTTGTTTTCTATTCGTTGTGTATTTGCATATGTAATTCACACTTTATCGTCGTAGGCACTAATCGTTATTCTTCGTCAACGTTCATTACTGGATGTCAATCCCAAGAGAAATAATATTGATGGCTTGTAGCGTTAGACGACTATTTTATTTGTTTTGCTTTTTATTAATACATTAGTTTTAGAGTGATACATTACTTAAATTACTTGTTTGATCGCCTCATTTTGAACACCTTAATTCCAAATTCTGAGTTACTTTCAGAGCCAACTTTAAAGGAACTGATTCCTTTTACTCGTAATATCTAATAAAGAAAACCTGTTTCGTAAAGCAAAATACACCTTTGAAAAACCGAACATTTTCAATGTTAAATTGACTTTATAAATGCAGAATTATAAAGAAAAAAAAACAGGAAGATAACCGCATGGCGCCAAGAATTTTCACATCAATATTCTATTTCCGCGCAAAGAGAACAACAACGAAGAGGATCTTTTTCTCCGAAGCTCGCAGATCCGAAATAGAAGCGCTCCTACAAAATTCATCCAGCCGCGAACCCGATTTCCACGCTCATGGGGAGCCACCGGGCGGACGAGCTGCGGGCGACGGTAAGGGGCGGGGGCGGCGGCGGGGGCGGCGGTGGGGGCGGCGGCGGGACGGCGGCGGCGGAACGGGGGCGGCGGGACGGGGGCGGCGGGACGGGGGCGGCGGGACGGGGGCGGCGGGACGGGGGCGGCTGCGGGGGCGGGCGACGGAGCAGGAGAAAGTGCGCGGGTGCTGCAGAGCGGTGCACGAAGGGGTGGGGGACGGGGGCGTCGTGAGAGGGTGGGGGAGAAAGCGAAGCGGGTGAATAAACTGGAGGCGATGGCCACGGGCGACGCGCAGTGGCCGTCGGAAATTTTCGGGAAGAAGGGACAGAAAGGCGACTGAAGAGGAGCAAGTAACTTCATTGGGAGAGGCGGGCGGAGCGAGCTCAAAGCCAGCACTACCGTTGTCCGCAGCGACTCTGACCGGGGAATCTAAGTGTTCGGGTCTCGGCAGCAGTGGATTTTCGGCACTAGCTACATGGCAAAGTCGAATTAAGCTGCTGTCTGGAGGAGAATTCAACGGCCAGCTGCACTGATCGGTAGTTTTCCGAAGTTTATCCGATTAATCTAGATAAATGTCGGAGCAGTACCCTAACGAATGGCATACCACGCGCGATTTTTCCCTTCCTCTTTCTTCCCCTAACCTCTACCCTTATACTCACACATTCATGCACTACACTACCAAACATGTCAGGAGACTAGTCGGAAGCATAGAGCTTGTTCTGGTCGGGACTTTGACCGGCTGTGGGTGAGATATCTGGAGAGAGAAACTGCCCCGCAATCCAAAGTGTAGGTAGGCGCCTGATCTCACCATCATGTGAGAAAGGAAAACCGCCATTACCTAAAAAACATACACTAAAGGACTGTTAGTCATCGTTACCGGAAACATTGATCATCGATGAGAGACGTCGGGTCACAAACAAAAAATGTGAGGCGAGAAAATGCATTTTGTGATAGCAAAAGGTGTTACTCATATAATAACACAGACTCCTGCGAATAAATTGAACCTCTGTGGACATCTTTTGTTTATTGTTTTAGTGGTTTACTACAGCCGTAACATCAAAATAAATTAGTTTCTTCGCGATGATTGGTTTTGTTGTTTCAGGGATTTAGTAAAACCTCAAAAGAGAGCGAATTCAAAATTTAATATCTTAATTTAGTCTAGTTGCTTCTGTATTTTTGTGTATTTTTGCTAAACCTTGCCCAGAGTGCGTTTTTCTCCATACTTGTTTCTACATTGTCAAAATTATCAAAATTTTTTAGTGCAGTGTTGGAACCTTTCAATGCCTCTTGCACTGTTTTCGTACTTTCTCCGTATAAGTATCCTCTTCGTCCTCGCATTCAGTTTCGTCTGTTCGTCAATGACGTACTCAAAATCCACAAACTTGCCATAGATGAACTGAGACAATATCCTCAGTTTCTCCCTGACCCGTTCATTCAATGCAAATACTTCAAAAATGACTTATGAGATTTTCCGTCTACAAACTTTTAGTTTATTGGAATTCAGGGGCGGTATGTTTCCTTAAAGTTAAACTATTTTCTCTATTCAATATATCCGATATGGAGAGTTTACTGAAACAAAATAATCTATTCTTTATTTGTAAAGGATGTCGAGACTTAGAGTTATAGTGAATTAAAGTTCATTACATAAGCGTTCACAATAAATACAGAATAGACTAATAATTTACGCAATTGTTTAAAATTCAATGCACAACCTGTGGATGTACCATATAAAACGAACTGAAGAAGAGTGAGTTCTACCTCCAGCAGGGTAGGGAACGGCGGACGTGGATTGTGGTAACAGCAACCACTGCCAGGGGATTGGATTGGCGCCCTGTGCATGTGAGGCAGTGGCACTCGGTTGGCCTGGGTACCGAAGGGGTGGAGGAAGGGAAGATACTCATGGCAGCCTAAGGTTATGGTGGCGAACAGCCGTAATCAAACTTTTTAGAGCATGCGCAGTGGGTGGGTTATCTACGCGGTATACATCAGGTGTCTGAGACAAAATGTTATAAACTCCTAGGGGTTTGCATAGGGGTCGAAAATGATCACGTTTTGCCAAAGAACATATGGTCCACAATTAGAATGGTTGATTGGTGTTTTCGGGATCCAGACTGGTCTCCAGGCATGTGTGGTAATGTAGTGCATGTAAGTGTAAGGGTATGTAGGGGGGTAGGATAAAACAAGGAAGGGGAGGAAATATCACGCGCGGTCCGTCGCTGGTTTGTTAGTGTACATCTTCGGAATTCGCCTGTTATGACCATATTAAACAATAGAAACCTCGTTCAGAGCAGCAGGCCGTTACAATTCTCCAGACATTGACAGAACTCGACCCAGCTATCTAGCTGTGGTCGAAATCCTTCCACCGTCGGAACTCGAACCTTGGACCTCCCGGTCAGAGGCACTGCACTGACATCAGTTGATGCCCTGAACTACCTTTCCTGGTCCGAAATTTCATATAACGGAGATATACATTTGATACTGGCCCCTAGTAGTGATGCACTTCTGCATACACAGGTGTTCGGCAGGTACCCGAAATTTCTTGTCTGCGTCAGAACGTGATTTGCAAAACACTAACGCATGATAAGTTGCCTAACAACTAGCGGCATATATCATTTGTGCAAATCCTTTATAAGAAATTTCCGACAGCATGTTCATTGCACAAAAGTTGTCATTTTCACTCTCTCGTCATGCCCCATTAACTTGTAACATTTATTCTTTAATACTTTATTTAGTGTATTTATAATATTATTAAAATATTCGTAGTCGTAGCTTTTTAAGTATCACTTCCAATTTGTAGCGAGCAGTGGCAAGAAGGGTGGTTTCAGGGGCGATAGCAGTGGGCGGTGGGCTGTGGGCGGTGGGCGATGGCGTCTTGTATGCGGGGGCGTGGAGCGAATGGAGGGGCGGGGGGCGGGCGAGGCGCCGCGGGACGGCGGTCCGCGGTTCGATGGCGCTCCCCGGGGAGCAGTCGATAGAGGACGTGGGTCTCAGGTGGTCCAGCGGCCGGGGCGGGGGCGGGGAGGCGATGAGAGCGAGCGCCACTCCGCGCGAGAGCCCCGGCGCGGCGCCGCCTCTCCTTCGCCTTCACATTGTCCCTCGCAGACCGCGATTGGAATAAAAAGGTCGTCTCGTATAAAATGGAGGGATGTTCAAGATTACAACTTACCGGAACCGAAACTTAAATGGAACTTTTTTAATATTTATTCATATTTGCGATGTGATTCTTTTCAAATATATATTATCTGTGGCCAGTATCTAAAGAAATGTTTTCTTATGTACCTTTAGATACAGACAAAGATAATATTATTTAAATGGAACAAAAAATGGATCCATAAATATCCATTTATATAAAGACCAAAAAGTTTTAAAATATGGAGCGAAATTTGGATCAATAATGTAATAAAAAGTAATAGAAAAAATAATGTAGGTTTAAATTGAAAAATAGAGTAGTCAAAAAACATTTTTAATAGAATCTCCAAAAGATTTAATCATTTCTTTTTCTAAGATTACCCCTTTTTGCAGTCCTTAAATAATGTCCTTAATTCTTTTCTGACAATTGACCGTGTACAAAGTATGTACAAAGAACTGTTTTAAATTTTCAAATCTGAAATTACGTATTTTGCCTACTAACATTGATTTTGCAATCAACTATGCTTCCTCTCCACATCAGGTGAAATGGGTATGTCTAGAATCACGCAATTCCTTATGGAATTTCATTTAGAACTACTTCTGAACTATTGAAATTTATCTAAAAAATAATGTTCGAAAGATAATCGTCTCCTGTATTATTTCAGTAGTATACCTTGGGTTCGGCTCTCACACGCAACCAATCTTTATAAATGAGGGCTCCAAAGAAAGAGAATTTCACGGAGACTTAACGAATTCCATTTTGACTTTAAAAATATGAATGATTTCTTTAGAAAAACGCATCGAAATATTCATGTAAAATGCAACCCGCATCACATGTCAACCTATATCGGCAAATAACTCATAAAAGAGCGTTTTAAAGCATAAAAAAGTACTATTTTGAGGCGGAAGCCTCAAGAAACGTTTCACACCATAATCTACAAGATGAGACATTCTTCGATCCATTCAATTAACTTTTCGGTTCCACACTTCAATACTATCAAGGCCACCTCAATATTTCAGTCCTCCTGCTGGTAGCAATTTTTGTGGCGACACGCTTAGAAGGCTTTAGATTCGACAATCTTTATTTACGCTTTCTGTTAACACCATAGTTTGTGCAGTCTGACGAGGTTTATTTGCATAATCATTAATTCAAGATTTGCTTTCAGTAACAACTAGAAGTACTATTATAGTTGCTTGATACCTATACCTGTGAAGATTGTTTCTTATGCGTGTAGTAAAACTATTCAATTACGTTTTTTCGTGGTCTATAAGTGATGTGTTCTTAATTGTGAAGGATGAGGGTGTTCAGTGAAGACTGAAGACTGTGTTTGTGTTTTGCCCATACCAATATTTTCGATATCATTCGATGAAATTTTAAATCAACGGGTTCAGACACGTAGCTTTCTCAAAAGTAAAAAGCTAATATTTTTGTGACTATCCACAACTAAAACCTAATTGACAAAGAATATGAATAATTACTTCAAATGTCTTTAAGTATGTGTTGGAATTGTTCCAAGCAAATTCTCCAAGATATTGAATAAATATTTATTGAAAATTTCTTTTACACATTAATTGCATTGTTTTTTATTTTTATTTGTACAATTGTGTTAGTACATTGCAAGTTACCTTTATAGATTTTAAACAAATAAACAGGTTTCGTTAACTACTTTCCCTCTTAGAATGAAAATAGAAGGATAGGGATGAGTGTGGGGTCTAACATGTGCGAGTTTCCGCACGGGTACGCAGAGGTAGTGGGGAAAACATGTGCTATGGCACAACACAAAGAACAAACTTTTTAAAGAAGCTAAAGTAAAATAGCTCGAAATAAATGGAAAAACAAAAATCAAAACGCTCTAGCCTACAATACTACGTGAATCAATTAAAAAAAACAACTAAATTTAAAATTATAGCAAGTCACTCGACAACTGCGAACGATCGCAGTCCAAACGCACGATTTAAATGTTGGCGGTATCTGGAAGTATGTACACCAACGCCCAGCTGCAAACTCATATTGTAAATAAAACACTGTTTGATATTAAACTCAAGGTGTCGGTTCGTTAAGATATAAAAATGCAAACATAGTTTGAGCAACATTCCCATTACCGAAATGGGCTTACTAATGCCTACTAATTTGTTTCTAATGCTAACAAATGGAATTTAGTACTCAAAGGTGAAAACTTAGTTTGATTATTTTTGGCTCGGAATTGTTTTTCTTGAGGTACGTAAGGACGCAGAAAATAATTCAATACTTTTTAGTAAACAAATAATTTTTCAATTTTCTCACCCCAGCAAGATGGCACCCTGACTCTCCAAAACCCACTCGGTTCTTCATAACAAATCAAGGAAAGTTAAATAATATTGCAATGAGTAGGTTCTTGCCCGATCCGGTATTTTCGCACTACTTTACTTGGCTTTCTCAAGAGTAAAAACCTCTTCTATTATTTGACTATCAAGGAAAGCTAAAAGCTAACTCTCAAGGAAGACTGAAAAATTTCTTCAAATGTTGTTTTTAAAGAAGAATGAATTGTTCCAAGAACATCTCTCTATAATGTGGAATAAACTTTAATTGAAAATTTGTTTCAAACATCAATTACATTGTTATTTTGTTTGATATTCTGTAAGTACATTAGTAGTTCCTCTCCTTTATAGAACGGATAGACAAATGGATAGGGAAAAGGTGGGATTTAACATGCAAGAGTTCTCGCACGGGTACGCTAGTTTCAAAAGATATAATATGGAACATGTTCAAGATAAAACGTTGAAATATTATTTGTTATGTGAGGTTTCCTTAAACACGTGTAAAAAGTATGTATTATACCAGGAATACAGAGTAATATGGATTGCAATATATGTTTCAAATCATTTCATAAAGCCTAGTTGATAAACACATGCAAAAATTGGTTGAAACCAGTGACTAAGCAAATATGTAATTGCACACAAATCCTGACCCTGATTGTTGTTTTATTGTTATATTATTATTATCATCGTTATTATTATCGTTGTTATTATTATCATCGTTTATTATTATTGTTGTTATTTATGTTACTAATTAGAATGCACTCAATAATTCAAAGAAACGTATGCACACACGGCATTTAAGGGATGTTTTTATTTCATTCGATTCCAATAACTTACGGAAAATTAAAGACAATGAAATATTTGTGCCATGTTAAAGCAAGGCACCAAGGAAGAGACGGTTTGCCATTAAATATTTGTTCTGTATATGTTAAGTTATGAAACAAATGTTTTTTTTATATTGTTGGTATGTAAAAACCTCTTGTACTGTATATGCATGTCTTCATACTATAATGCAGGCCTTGTTTTTCTTGTTGTCATACAATGTCCGGTTTATTAGAAGATACAGAACTATCTCTTATGACAGACCTGTTTCAGTACATTTTGTGCTCATTTGTGTCAATGACTGGTTCGGGAGT
Source organism: Acheta domesticus (assembly GCA_031308135.1). Taxonomy (NCBI): domain Eukaryota; kingdom Metazoa; phylum Arthropoda; class Insecta; order Orthoptera; family Gryllidae; genus Acheta; species Acheta domesticus. Next base: position 165,084,651 of record JAHLJT010009436.1, read on the forward strand.
ACTTGTAATATGGAGTTCGGTTACCAATCAAAAGGTTATTCTTGTGGCATAGTTTTCTGATGAACCACTTTACGAACAATCATTTTGTTATTATGTCATTAAGTCATTTTGTTTATTGTGAGTATGCTAGAGAGTTACAGACACTGCTAATATGGTCCATATTTTCTCTATGTTCTCCACATAGCCGATAGTTATCACGAGCGTTGGTGTCTTGCAGGATAAACTTACGATAATTTTTAGTTGCTACTACTTGGTCCTGAATAGCTATCATGAAAACCTCTGTTTCAGAAAAAGGCTCTCCCAAGCACAACCATTTTATTGAGACTTAGGGTCAGTTCTCCTCTATTTGGTGCGGGTAGCGTCCATGATGTTTTTCTTTCCAGTTTTTGATTTTTATTTCATTGTTCTGTGGTAGATTCTTGTAGATTCGGTTTTTTCATCAGTCAAATTCAAGGGTGTGATTTGCCAATCAAGTATGTTTCAATCTGATGAATCTTACTTCCATTAGCTTTTTCTTGAAAGTACTGGCGCAGTCTCTCCAGTTGTTGGTGATGGAGATTCACAATGTCTACGACACCTCTTCCTCCCAGAGACCTAGGTAGGTGGAATCTCTCAACTGAGCTTTTGCGCTTTTAGGGTGGTGACATCTCACCTGTACACAGAACTCTGCAATTCATTTGAATGCATCCAGTTCGGTTGGTGTCCTTCTGCCAATTACCAAAGCTGTAGGTCAGCACTGGCATTACATAGGTAATTTATAACTTTAGTTTCCTGCCAACACTGAGTTTAATTTTTAGAATTTTTACACAGGCGATCATAAATTCCGGGAATGTTAGATTTAGTAATTTTTAGTCACCATTAGATGTTTGTAAATATCTAAGATACTTATAGTATTCTTCAGGATTCATGGCATGAATTCGTTCTTGGTTAGCGCTTCCTTCTGCAAGGGTGTAATCTATCTGATGTTGCCACTTTCCTTTCCGCAGTGCAGTTACATTTCTCAACGCCTAATTGAATACCTATATCATTGCTACATTTTGCAGTGGTGTCGAGCAAATTATTAAGCTTTTCTCTTGTGGAGTTGAATATTTTTTAAGTCGTCCATGTACAGCAGGCGGGATATGCGTACATGATTGTTTTTGCTGTTTTGTGCATTATTTAATAGAGACGATAGGGGATTCATAGCAAGGCAGAACCACAGAGCGCTCAGAGAGTCTCCTTGAAAGATTCCCTGTTTAATACGTATATCTCCAGCACTGACATCATCATTTTGCGCGCAAATTATATATTATATAATATATTACTATTACCATTACCACCATCCATCACTACTAGTTAATAATGCATGGGGCCGTCGACGCCGTCTTGGCTGCGCCGCTGAGAGAGGCCACGGTATAAGATATATATATATATATATATATATATATATATATATATATATATATACATATATATATAGGTGTGTTCACTCTGTCTAAAACTAAAGCTTATGTGAGGCTAGTTCTCGCATATAAGTGCTGCAATCTTTGGATCTCATTGGGCAAGATCGTGATGGTCGTGATCCATTCGACAGCCCCTGTGGCCAGCTGATTTCTAATTCAAGTCAGTGATTTGTCGCTTCGCGGTGAAATTGGTAAATTCTAGAGCAAGCAGTTACAAAAATGGGTAGGAAATAGTTTTGTAAAACTGCGTAATAGTCACAGTTTAAGATGTCATCTTAAGATGTATATCTTACACCGTGACCCAAACCGATCGTGCGCACCGTACGGACAAGAAAAGGAACTAGCCCCAAACTGGCATCAGAAAATTTGACCCAAAGGCGGCTAGATGACACACGTATATATATCTTACACCATGGCGCAATGTTGACCCCCTGGGCCTCTTGGCCGCTGCCCCCCGCCGCCACCAGGCAGCGCCAGCCGCGCGGCGCGACGGCGGAGGCGGCAGCGGCGCTGTATTGATTGCGCGCTCTTGAGCGGTCGCGCGCGCACCCAGTGACCTGCCTGACCTGCCCCAGTGCCAGCGGCCCCGCCCCGCCCCGCCCCCGCCTCGCCCCGCCTCGGGGCTCTCGGCGTCTCATCTGGACGCTCCGCGGATGAATCAATCACAAATGGCGCCCAAATGGGGCACAAGACCTGAATGAAAGGCGGCGTCACTTTTGGCTCTCTGGCTGCGGCCAGGCGACAAATTTCATCTGGTTTGTAAAGGGTATTTAGAGATCTCTAGTGTGAGAACAATGTTCATTTTATTAATGACGCATTACCTGCTGTCCTTCCTTCTCAAGCCCTTGTCTCGACAAAAGATCGTGTCACTTGCACTCTCGTGCCGTGCTTAGGTCTCGCGTTGCACTCATTCCGCTCCGTCTCGCCTCTGTCCACCTGACCCTGCCCCCCGCCCCCGCCCCCCGTCCCCCGCTTTTTTTTCGTACGCCACGGGCGGGGGCAGTGTAGCTTTGAGGCTCTGGGTCGATCCCTAGGCCGCGCAGGTGCCTGCATGACCTTTCGGCCTACCCCGCTGCGCCGGCTGGCCAGTTGGCTGCCCTGCGTCAGCGGCCTTTGAGGGCTCGCCCTGCGAAACCCCAGGTGGGAGCGCACCGCCCTTTCGTGAGCCTGTTCCCACTCGCCCGCTCGCCCGGTGTGAGCTTTCGCCCGCGCACCTGAGCCTGACGAACGCCCGGCGCCGTTCTTCTGTTTCGACGCACCCGCCGTTTTCCGGAGAACTCACAAAGGAATGGATTAGCACGCGTGGGTGAGGCTGGTTTAGATTTTGAACAAAGCTGCAAAAAAAAAAGGCTGTTACCCCAACACATTTTTCCGACATCCGATTTAAAGAAATAATTTTTTAATATAGCCTATAAATTAGAGAATGAAGAATACAAATTCATAGTCACATTTCAGGAGGGTATTTGATTCATCCGAAACATTTTCGGGAAAAGAATATTTGAAACGTGCGTAATACTTTGTAGAACACGGCCTTCTATTGAGAGACTATTTATAGCTTTTCTAGTCAAAATTGTTTATTTGTATTTTAATCTAATTAATTGGCTATGACATTTATGACCTTATAAAAAAATTCAAGTTGTTTAGAGTTTCTTAATTACAATATTGGGAGTTCATAAGTGAGTGTTAACGCTGTGTCATAAGAAGCATTTTATTTTCTGCCTTTTGTAATATCAGGCTTACTCTCGAGTAATGACATTACCACAAAGCTCAGTGGTTGTGTAACTCACTACTGCCTTACTACGCAAACGTTTCGAATCAGTCTTCACCTCCGTCATTTGCCGCAGTTTGCTTCGTCTATGTTATCACTCTTCTATTGCTGCTTCCTTTCACATCTATTTCTCTCTACTTTTAGTCTTATTTTTGAAAATAGCCTATAATTTACAGTGTGAAGAACACAAATTACAATCACATTTCAGAAGGGTATATGATTCATCCGAACCATTTCCGGAAAAAGAATATTTGAAAAGATTGTAGCGTAATACTTTGTAGTACAAAGCCTGATGGTGAGAGACTATTCAGATATTTTCTAATCAAAGTTATTTATTTGTATATCATTCTGATTGTTTATTTATTTATTTATTTAACAGTTATACAATCAACTAAATCACTTTTCTGTTACAATATTACGTTTTATGTTTTATTCGCTATCATAAGAGTCCCCATCTTTTAAACTCTTTGTTTCTATCAATTTATAAATTTCCTGATTTATGTTTTTACCATTTACCATTTATGATTTATGTGACCAAACCATTCTAATTGTTTATAATTTACGTAATCTAAATTTTTTTTTCATTCTTTCCCGTGGTTTCAATTTTTTCCCTTCTTGATAATCTTATAGATCTTCTTAAAAAGTCCATTTCCATGGATAATAACGCAGATTTTAAGGATTGACTGAATTTCCATACTTCTGCTTCATATGCAACTGTACTCTGAACTATTATCTTAAACATTTTTTATTCACTCATTATAGAAATATTTTGTTCCATAATATTTTGTTAAACATTTGTATTAAACCTTTTCCTTTATTTATTCTTTTACGAATATCCAAATCTTGTGATGCATTATTTGAATTAGTAACACCGAAATAAACAAAATTCTCACAATGTTTAATTGTGCCAAGATTATCTTGTAAAATTAGATCTATTAAAGGAGACCCACATGACAAATAAAATGTTTTATTTATATTAATTTGAGTCCCCATTGTTCATATTCCTTCATTAATTTTCTGTATATAAATTCAATATCATCCACATCTTGTGCTAATAATATTTGATCATTAGGAAAGGATTTATAAAAACCCATCATTTATAGGAACTTCCATAGTCAAACAATACTTTCTCCATTTCATTATAGTTTGTTGTATGTACATTTTGAATAATATCGGCGAAAAATTACATCCTTGTCTTAATCCTTTTGAAAGATATATATTTTTTGACAAAATTTTCCAATTCGAACTTGAGAGTAAGCTCCATCATATAATTGTCTAATTGAATATTTAATCTTTTTATTAATACTATATACTTGCGATAATTCTCATATTTTGTCATCAGCATGTCGTATGCCTTTTCTATATCTATAAAGATAATGTAAAGTTGTTGTCGCTAAGCATTAACTTTCTCAGTCAATTGTTTTAAAATAAATTTATTATCTATAGTTCAACGTTCCACTCTAAAACCATTTGAATTTCTTTTTCTTCACTATTGTATTCATTTTCTAAAAAATATTTAATTATTCTACTATACATTCTTGTGAAAACAGTGATACTACTATAATTAGAACAATCATTTCGGTTACCCTTTTTACTTCCCCGTATAAGTACGGAGTGATATACGTAGTATAGGGAAAGTTATGTAATGCTGCGCGAAAAAATGGCCAATTTTCGGCGGAAAAATATTCATTGCCGGGCCGTGATAACGAAAAAGTGGATAAAACCAGTTGCTAAATTAAAAAAAACCTATCACGTGGTGTAGCCAGAAACCCTCTTTTGTGGGTCTTTGATTTCGAAAAAACCAATTAAAAGGAAAACGTCTGTCTGTCCGTCCGTCCGCCCGTCTGTGAACACTGATAGCGCCTAAACCATACGTACGATTTCTTCCAAAATGGATATTCCCTGGTCGATCTGATTCTAGTCGAAGCTTTGAGATTTTGAAAAAGATTCTTCAAAATTTAGGGGTACTTTATATGAAGTACCCGGGGATTTTCAACATTTTCTCAAAAATGACTCCAAATTTTTTCTTTTAATTTCTTGTATCAGTAGACTAAAGTACACTTATTAACATGGCATATTGAAATTAATATGGCATACAAAATTGAAGATAAAGATTTTTCCTTGAAATAAAATGTTTTCCAAAGTGAGTTCTTTGTTGAAGGTCATGTACATTGTTTTGAAATATTTTATAGTTTTCGCGCAATATTGCGTGCAATATGTGAAATTTTAAAAAATTACAAAAACTAGATTTTCTCAAAACGGCTCCACATTTTTTCTTTAAACTTTTGGTAGAGATAGTGCTAAATGTACCCCATGAGATGACATAAACGCCATAATGCTGTATTCTTTTGTTTTTTCAAAAATTGCAAAAATGTAATTTTTTTGACGTGTCTCTCAAATCGTTAATATTTACACTAGCGGCGAATTGTTCACATTATTATATTTATGAGTACATGTGCTTTAAATAATGTCAAGTAAAGTTTATCTAAAACATAACCGTTTTCTGTGAAAACTAGATCAAATTTCGGCATTTTCAGAAACGCTCAAACGCCATTTTCTCATATATGGCTGCAAATGTTTTCTTCAAACTTTTGTAACGGATAGTGCTAATTACACTTTTCAATGTGACGTAATGTTTATTTTGAGTTATTTTTTGTTTTTCCAAAATTATATAAATGAATTTTTTAAGGAACTCTCACATCTTTCATATTCACATTACCAGCAATTTGTAAACATTTTTATATTTGTGAGTGTAAGTGCTTCAGATAACTGCAAATACAGTATTTTGAAATCTCGTATGAGTTTGAAACTGAAAATTTCGTATTTTTTAGTAGCGCTAAAACGCAATTTTCTTTAAAACGGCACGTAAAAGAAAATTGCCATTAGGGCTAGGTTTTTGTGTTCTTTAATATTCTAAATTAATATTTTCGTTCTACCGATAGGAAACCGAAAAATTAAGAAATGACCAAAAAAATGTACTTTGGCGATGATAGATGATAGCTGGCAAGAAAGAGTATGTGGCAATTCCGAATAGCTAGGGAACACCCAAGGAAATGAAAAACTAATACGGGAAAGTTTGTGCTATTCTGTAGCACCACTAGTTATTTTATTTTGACTGACATTATAACCCTTATGAAAATGAAATTAGTGGTGCTACAGAAGGGCACAAACTTTCCCGTATTAGTTTTTCATTTCCATATTAGTTTTCTATTTCCTTTGGTCTCTGCTAGCTATTCGGACTTGACATAAATCGGCACCCAAACCTTATTTTTTGACATTTTCTTAATTTTTTCATTTCTTATAGTAGAACGGAAATTTTATTTTAAGAATATTAAATAACAATAAAATCTTCTCCTGAATGGCAATTTTCTTTGAAAAACGTTTTGAACTTTTGGAGCCGTTTTGAAGAAAAATGGCGTTTAAGCGCTGCTCTGAATTTGAAATTTGAAGCTCTATTTTCACAGGAATCTTTGGTGATTTCGAAAATCTCCATTAGAAGCCATTTTAAGTATAACTCACAAATACAATTGTGTTTACAAATTGCTGAAAATGTGCATATTAACGGCGTGAGACGTCTTTCAAGAAAATTACATTTGTGTAATTTTTGAAAAAACAAAAAAGTACACCAAAATGAACTTTACGTCACATTAAAGAGTGCATTTTGCCACTATTCGTTGGAAAAGTTTCCAGAAAAAATTTGGATCCATTTATGAGAAAATGGCGTTTGAGCGTTTCTGAAAAAGAGGAATTTTGAGCTGGTGTTCACAAAAAACGATTCTCCGAGAAACTTTACTTGACACTATTTAACGTACATGTACTTGTAAATATAATGATGTGAACAAATCGCCGCTAATGTAAATATAACCGACGGGAGAAACAAGTCAAAAAATTACATTTTTGTAATTTTTGAAAAAACAAAATAATAGAAACTGCGCAAAATGTCTCACCTCGCCCTCATCTCCGTCATTTGTCGCAGTTTGCTTCGTCTATGTTATAGCGCTTCTATTGCTGTTTCCTCTCACATCTGTGTCGCTCTACTTTTAGGCTACACCCGCCTCGTCTTAGAACCGTCACCTGCACACCTCCAAAGCCTCGTTCGAATCTACACAGATCCCGCCTCGAAATCCGCTTCAAACTCCGACCGCAACCTCATCACCGTTCCAGACCCCTGTCCGGTGGATCTCGACCCGGAACCTCATCCCCTGACCCCGACCCCGACAATGACCACGACCACGACCACGACCATTACCACCACCCGGACCCCGAGTCCAAAACCGACAGCGGGCCCGATCACGACAACGACCACTATCCCGACCCGGAAGCACACCCAGACTCGCATCCCGATCCCCATCCCAACCCCGACTTTTACCTCGACCCCGACGCCGTCACCGTCACCGTCACCGTCGTCCCCGTCGTCCCCGTCGTCCCCGTCCCCTTCCAGGTCCCGGACCCGGACCCCCCACTCGCACTCCCACCCGAACTTTTACCCGAACGTGGCCCCGGAAACACACCTGGAACCCAATCCGGAAATCAACCCCGGCCCAGATACCTTCTCCAGCCCGCCCCAGACCCCGACCCGGTCCTCAACGCACACCCCGTCCCCGACCCCAACACGCGTAACTCGTCCCAGACCCCGACCCCAACCCAGACCCTGGCCCCAACTCAGTCCCCCACCTCGTTTCTGCCAGCGTCCCCGCCAGAGCCTCCGCATGTCCATCAGCTTCCACCTTTAAACCGTCACCGACCTCTTCGGTTTCCGCCACCGCGACCTCGCCTTCATTCGCTGCTGCTCCCTTCCCCCCACTCCACCCTTCACCACCTCGCCCTTTCGTGCCGTGCCGCGTGTCATCCCCTCCCTTGCCCTGCCCCACCCGCACGGCCCCTGGCGCAGCGTAGCTCGAGGAAGCGGCGGAGCTGGGAGCTCCAAGTTAATATCAGCTTGCCGGAGTCTAACATGTGCGCGGCTAAATTCAGGCATCGGATACCATTATTGAGGCATCTCGGCAGCCCCTGCGGCGGCGTGGGCGGCGGCGGTGGAGGGCGGCGCGGGGAGGGGAGTTCGGAGAGCGCGAGGGCGCGAGGGCCGGCTTCCTCTTGCATTAACCCGAAGCCAGCGCTCCTAGCGACGCTCCATCTGCTGTTTCCGCAAGTGTTTACCGGAAGCGGCGCGGGGCACGAGGCGAGATGTGTGTGTGTGGGGGGGGGGAAGGGGCGATGCGTCGAGACGAGGGGAGGGGAATGGGTGCGCCGAATGCTGCAGAATCTCGCGCGCGGGAGGAAGGCAGAGGAAGTGGGATTCTTGGAAACTTAGGGTGAAGTTAGATTCCCCACCATCTTTACAAATGCCCAATAGTAATTTATACAATTAGTTTATAATGTTAAGCTTTATTGCATGAGTACATGTTTTCAAATTTGTACGAATGCAATAAAGCAATATTATAAACGAGTTGCATACGCTATTTTTTTGTATGACAGCATTATAAATTTATAAGCGTATGAAACTTAAATTTGCGAAGAACTTTCAAGTGATGTACTCGGGTATTTGACATCTGTGCGAGAAAACTGTGGTCGGCTGTTCCGTTTACCTCTACCTCCCTCTAATTCTCTCGCTGCGATTGGCTGAATGTGTGATGACGCAATCATTCGAGCCGTAAAATCAAATACGTCATCATTTGTTCCATAAAACGTCTGATTATGAACGATTCTTGCAACAGAAAAGGTCATTTATAATGCTGGAATACAAAAAAGCTTATTCCATAATGTAATAGGTTACCAAAAAAGCTTGGTGTTCGAATCTATTGAACTCGATTTCCCCCGCAACAACTTATGCACACGTGAATGCCAATTGTTTGAACGCCAATACTAAGCTGCAGCTGTTACTGCCACTCATTAAAAGTCACTGTCCGTTGGCCTCTCTCTTGAGGTAATTTAAATAAGAACACTGTAAGTCAAATATAAAACAAATATGTTATTCGTGAATTCATGTAACCAGAATCAATCGGCCAATGTGACCTTCTCGATTTCCGCAGATACCTTGTTCCTTACTTAAGAACCATTTATTAATATGGTTAAGTACCTTCTCCAGGATTTTGCCAAACTTTCAATATCCTGAAGTTGATGCTAATTGTGTTTTAAAGCCAGAATGTCACGTTAATATTTTCGGCCTACATTCACGCGTCGTTTCTCTAGCGAACTCTACCCAATTTCGCTAAACAAACTCCGTCCACAGTAACTGACACTCCATCCATCAATTGTTCTTTCCTACGAGTTCTACTTTCAATTCATACCAAATTTTATATTTTCATTTTGTAACATTTGGCATCTCGATTAGCTATTCGCTGAGCGAGCACGTTAATAGAAAACACGAGATCTCAGGAGAAACGGCCTCTTTGAAATAAACAGTAAAACACACCTGCATAGATTATGTTAACGAACTCCGGATATATGGCGTTTCGAAAGATCACAAAACTAAAAGAAATTATTCTCAATCAAAGTGTAAACTTCACTTTTTCCTAAAATTGGAGATGGTTTATGTGAAATAAAACTGTCACAGCCAAACAATGCATTAATACAACAAATACATATAGTGTACTTGCCGAATAATTAGAACATCTTAGAATCGAAAATTTTTTTTCGAGCAAAACACGAGTCTGAAGACTGATTTAAACTGCAAAAATGAGATCCCGATGATTCTCCATGAAAATGTAGTAGCATTTGGCGATGATTATCCCAAGCTTGCATTGCCTTCTAGTAAAATTGTTCGATGGAAGTCACATCACGCGGGCGAAATGATTTACGTAAGGTAAAGGTAGCATACACGTCGGTGATACGTTACAGTATTTTCCATCGCTGACAGTATTAATTATAATGGAGTTAGACTGAAACAAACGGATGAAGAGAGAGAGAGATAAAGAGAGATTCGTCGAACGGAGTTGAGCATGACTGCTGATAAGTGCAAGTTGAGGACAGTGAAATAGAGAATATTGAAGGCATTATGTTTAGCAGAGCATCTTTATACTGAGTGGAATTAAAATGTAATTACATGATCAAAAGTTCTCTGAGAATAAGTTGAATAGATCTAACGGAGAGATTAAGAATAGCGCTGAGCCAATATTAGTGAAATTTGATTAGGGTGAGGCAGTTTGGAGAAGGATGAGCACAACAAATTGTAGAGTAAATGAATCGTACAAAAAAGCGAGGGTAAAACGATACGACTACAAAATTCTCTTGGTCGAGGGAATGAATTTCATATGAAGAAATGGATGCATTTATATTTAATTTAACTTTTAATGTTTTTTTAAATTTCATGTATTTTAAGATGAATGATTGATTGAAGACAAGGTCAACAAATTTGGTATGACTGGTCGGAGGAATAAAGTATTACTGAGCATGTTACAATTATCTGAGCAAAACAGGCTCAGCACTTGCTACGAGACGTAGAGAGCCTGAGCGAGCGGGACTGACTGGACAGGCAGAACGAGGTGTAGCGAGGATGAATGGCACAAAAAGTTGCGGACGAGCCGAGCCGAGACAAAGCGTTCCCGTGGGAGAGGATTTCTGGAGAAAAAGACTCAGTGGTGGAAAGATTTAATATTGGATGAGTGAGCGGAGAAAAGCATGTTGCTGAAAACTGTCGGAGCTCTCGATGTGTGGAATGAAACACTGCCTTCTGGCTGAGGAGGCTCAACGGGGCGAGGCAGCAAGCGCCATGCCGTCACACCTACGCCACTCCCTGCCACGCCACGCCAGCCACGCCACGCCACATCACGAATGGTTCCGATAGTGTAGCGGTTTGTGAATTGATCTGTTATACCCAAGTTCGCGGGTTCAAACCTGACCGAAGCTAGGGATTTTTAAGGGCGAAAAAATTCTTCGTACGCCTTCCTGCGGCAATGAAGTAAAGTCGGCTGTTCCATGTAGTAGATTTTCTGCATGTAAAAGATCAAGCTCGAAAGAAGCATCTGAGCTAAATTCAAATCACCTGTTTCGTCGCCCGAAAAATACCTTCTTTCTCCGGTAGATGGTGAAAGGAGTGTAGCGAAATTTGCGTGGTCAGACGGAAGAGCAGGCCTCATGGCCTGAGTCTCCCCACGGAAAAAAAGGCTTCACTGAATTGAGTTAGATTGAATTGAGAAGTGACGAGTGGTGTAGGGAAGCATGAGTGAAAGCATACAACACGCATGTGGAGCGAAAGGAATACTCGCTTTACCTACGTTAAATATACGTTTCTTTACCTACAACTTGTTTGTGAATTTACTACCTACTACGAAACTCGCAGTGACTTCTTGTTGACTAGTCCCTTACTTCGAAATTATAAGTAGATGGGTCTATTTCATTTGCTATTCGTTTGCTAGAGAATTCACCCTGTAAATTCGAATATCTGTCTAGTGAACTCGATGTGAGAAAGGCAAAGCACAGTTATTTTTGCAACCTGATGAATGTATGTACTGCGTGCATCCAGTGTCATGAAGAGCAACACTCGCCGAACTTCTTCAAATTCGTTCATTCACTTGCGACATTCTCTGCCGAGAAAGAGCAACTGAACTCGTTCATCGTAAAAAATCTAAAACAAAAGCTTCACTTCAGCTGAATGTGCATTATCAATGGACACTGTCTGTTAGTTTGCGGAGAAATGAAACGACTAAATCGTGAGAGGAAACAAAACAGAAACATGAACAAAACTCGAATAGAATGAAAGCAGGGAGCGCATGATAAATAGGAATAGTAGGAGCTAATATAGACCAAGCTGATAAATCAATGAAGAAGAAAATTAAAAGAACAATAGAAATTATATAGGGTGGCCCATTTAACTTGACAAATCAAAATAACTCGAAAAATATGCAACGTAAAAAAATGTTAAAGGCAAAAGATCCATATCTCCAAGGGGGACATCTGTCAGACCTAAAATCAAGTTTCTACGCTTGCCCCTTGAGGGTGAGGCGAGAGACACGTTTGAAGTCTTAAATAGGAACTTTTAATTGCAGATTCGGATTCTACACTAAAAAATACACAAGTTTGGTCTGAAACATTTTATATATCGAGAGACGATCCGATTATTTGTATTCATGTACGGCCAGCGACTTCAAAGCGTCCACGCTGATTTAACCAGGTTATATCAAATTTTTTAATTAAAAAATGGGGGAAAATTTATATTTAAGATTTCAAAGTTGCCTCCCCCACTCCTAGCGGGCGAGGGAGGGATATCTGATTTTAGGGCAGCCAGATTTTTCCATTAGAGATATTATTTTTTTTTGTCTGAAACATGTCTGGATCGTCTCTCGCGATCAAAAAATGTTTTAGACCAAGCTTATGTATTTTTAGTGTAGAATCCGAATCCGCAATAAAAAGTGAGGGTTTTTATTTAAGATTTCAAAGTGGGCTCCCGCCTCACCTTCAAGGGGTGAGCGGGGAAGTTTGATTTTAGGTTTGACAGATGTCCCCCTTGGAGATATTAACTTTTCGTCTTTGACATTTTTTGTACGTTGCATACTTTTCGAGTTATTTTGGTTTAAGTTAAATGGGCCACTCTATACCAAAGAAATAAGTGAAAATATTTTTTTTAATTAATTGTCCAAAAGAAATTTTGTATTTTACTATACTTTTTACGATTTGTAAAAGCATTTTAGCATAAGCATTTCAGTGGTAAAAGGGATGAATGAAAACATTAATTACTCCAGCTTTAAGACACACACGTGAACGTCTGTTAGGGCACAATATTCTTTGGTCTCCCGTGTGCATGAAAGGGAACGTTCGCACTTCGCTTTGACCGCTTGCAGTTTGCGAGGTCGGTCATATTCGAGCTATTTGGGACCCTGGCAATAAACTGCTTACTGCCCATTGGCGTCGTTCTCGCAATGGAAGTCTCTCTCGTTTTAACTTGTGTTCCGCTCATTCTGGGATGTTGACTCAATGTGCGATTCAGACTTCCTAACTGCGTTCCAACTCACATTGGATCGCAACAATTTTGTCTTAATTTGCATTATTCAAATCCACAAAGGAGTTTAAGAGCAACATTTCTAGGAATCTCACAATAAACATTTTGATAAGTTACCTGGAGTATAAATGATGGAGACGCGTTCCTTATTTAATATGGTAGTCATTATACGCGCAGGAAAGTTACATTTTAACTATTACTTTTCAGTAAAGTAATAAAGTCCCATGAAGTGGTATGCATTGTTTGAAAAGGCTCTGCTTTAGGACACATTTACAACTCGTAGCACTAAATATTTCTTAAAACCATTAATTGATCTTGCATAACATTCAATATACCCAATTTACACAATTCGACTCTTTTTTTATTTCTCGCTAAATTTTTCTGACTGAACAAATATATTCATTTCTTTTTTAAATAAAAACAATTTTTATGTTTCTGGGATGTTTCTATGCATCCATGATGTAAATTTTTGCCTAGAAATCATTTTTTCAAACCAGGTTTTGAGTGCTTATTGCGGCTCAACCATTCGGAATATCCATGTAGTTTATTAGACAAAATAAGCTTAGAATTGTCTTACGAGCTTAGTGTCGAAGTTTCGACGTTTCCTCCCCGGATACCCTGCATTATGTATACACAAGTACCTTATTTACTGTACAAGTGTTTACTTCAGCTTGTTTTATTAGAAATACAGGGTTATTTTAAATTAATTACCTGAAAGTATGAATGAATAATTGCAAAACTATTGACGGATATTTATTCAGATTTTTTCAAAGTTCGCGTCGTATCATCAAGTTTCAGGCCTGGTCAGCTGACTTCACTCCATGCACTATCCTCGTGTATCGTCTGCCGGTGGAAGTGTGAAGCATCGCGTGGAGATAGTATAGTCGCCGTGGAGGTGCACAGCGGTGCGGAACGAGCGCAGTGTTGTCTGTGGTTTCATCAAACTAAATCGCAAGTTATCGTACAAAGACGTTCTCGTGCAGAGTATCAAAAAGACCATCGCATGTGAAAACCATCAAAACATGGTATTCGGGCCCGCAGCAAAGCAGAAATAAATGCATCTTATTTCATACCACTGCAAGGCAGAACGGTTGATCTGTAACCGTCCAGCGCGCCGGAAGTCGCCTATGGATTCTCAAAATCGCACTTGTGCACTTCGCTTCTCTCCATCCGTAGCTTGCAACGGACGGAACAATCCAGAAAGCTCTATCGCCAAATTTACCATCATTTGCAGAGTGTAAAGCGCCTGCATCAGACTGCTTGGACAAAGTGCTAGCTAGTAGTGCACTCCAAGTGTGTTTTACTGTGTTCTATGAACTGTGCTCATGTAAGCAAGAACTTGAGTGATGTGCTAATTAAATTTAGTTTGTGCAAGAACTTCTCTTTCTATAAACCCTCAAATCTCCTACACTAACCTTTCATATGAGCTATCAAAGGGTTTCAGGAATGCTGTATTCCACTCTTACTACAATTATACATTCCACAAAAGAAAGTAATATGAAATGAGTATAGCACCCTGAACACATCGTATGATCTATTCATACAAACAGGTTGTGTGAGACAGAGGTAAAGCACAGGGACGCCCTCCTGAAGCAGGTCAATTTGTAGAAGCCGTGAGAAAAACATAAGCACGAAGTCCAAAAAAGTCTGCAAGTTTGGAACTGACCATTCTACAACCTACGGTGTGGAGAATTTTATGATGACTGCAGTGTAAGGGGTACAAGCTACAACTGGCTCAGATGTTGAGTGCTACTGACAAGTAGAAAAGTTATGAGTTCTGTGCGGACATGATGAACAGGACTGGAAGATGATAGTTTTATTAATAAGCTTATGTTCAGTGACGAGGCAACCTTTCACCTAAGTGGTTCAGTTAATCGTCAAAATGTGAGAGTATGGGGCACAGAAACCGAGAAAATGCCTCGAAAATGTCCGTGAAGCACCAAAACTGAATTTGTTTTGTGTGTTAAGCTCCGTGAAAGTGTATGGACCTTTTTTATGAGAAAACTGTTACTGGCAACACATATTTAGATTTGTTGCAAAACTATCTGATGCCACATCTGCAAGAAGATATGAGAGAGAATTTTATTTTCCAACAAGATGGAGCACCTCCTCATTGTCACCACGAGGTTTCTACATAACTATTCGACACCATTCTCGCTTGGAATGGACGTGCTGGGAACATAGATTAGTCACCACGATCTCCCGATTTAAAACCGCTAGATTTTTGTCTGTGGGGTTACATTAAAGATAACGTGCACAACCCTCCACTTCCAATACGTTTCGATGAGCTTCGTCAACGTAATGAGGTAGCATTTGCTCGAGTAGATGCGAACATGATCACGCGTATGTGGGATGAAGTGTTGTAAAGGTGGGATATTTACAAAGTGACAAAATTGAGTCGCATTGAGCATTTGAAAACAATGCAAATTAAACTTGATGTTCTGTCAATGTGTGTATTGGAAAATGGAAAAAAATACGTAAGATAACTATATATAATTTAACTTTATCAGGTAACTAATTTAGAATAACCCTGTATAATGATGAAATATTTAAAGAAACTTAGAAAGAATGTAAGAGCTAGTTTAATTTTAGTAGAATCATCTTATATAACTAAGAATCACTTTATATCCGGAAAAGAGATTTCTACTTGAACCTAGTTGCCGGTACATACTGAATATTTTAATGTTGAAACAATAGTCATTAAATATTTTCTTTCTCATTTAATGACGAGGACAAATAGAGTAATACAGGATTATTATTAATTTATACTGCGTCCCGCTTCAGTATTGTGGCAAGGGACCTTTCGAATTTATTCTCTGCCGTTTCAATTACACAAAAAATAAATTTTTAGATATTTGTAAATGGAGATTTTTTGTCTGCTAAGGTGAAAGACAAATTTTCAGTTACTATAAAATGTTGTTCTTCGCTGGCTTTAAGTACCGAAATGTGTTTCTTTTTGATGTCTACGTCAAAAGAGTACAAACAGACATTGGGTTCAAAATGTGGAGTATAGTAAAGCACGTTCCTCTTGGTGTGGAGGGGCGACTGATTGATTGATAGTGATTTCGGCCGCGTAAACTACTTAGGATCATTATTCCCGTAAGTGTAGCGTGTGTTTTTTCATCGTGAGGTAGCGGTGAACTTCCCCCGCTGAATGGCAACATCCGGGCCGACCTACCGTCGACTAGTGACACAATCAGGGGTCTCCCTCCAGCGGGGCACTGCCCTAGCCGGGACAAGCTTTAAGCTCCCGAACGGTCTCTCGACATGTTAGTGTGTTAGTGTAGTGCTAGTTAGTAAGTGTGTGTGTAAGGGGTGAGGGTAGGACAATAAATAGGAAGCAAAGACCGCGCGTGGTCCGTTTCCCGTTTGTTGAGGTAATGCTTCAGCATTCGACTGGTGTTGATCGAATAAACCACGGAAAGCTACATATCATAGCAGCCGGCCGGTAAAATTCTCCTCAAGACAGCCAGTGAATTCGACCTAGCTGAAAAGACCTCCCGGCTAGGACTCTAAGCTAGGACCTCCCGGTCAAAGGCACTGCAGTGACATCAGCCACCCCGCTCCGGCTACTGCCATTCCACGACGCCCCGTCACGCCACGCCCCACACGCCTCGCTCCACCCCGCACCACACTCCGCTGCCCGGCGCCACTACCCGCCCGCCCCGTGCCGCCCTAACGTCGGCCCGCCGCCTGAACCGGCTAGTGCCATTCCTCGCCACCCCACGCCGTCCCACGCCGTCCCACGCCGCCTCCCGCCGCCCCACGCCGCCCCCGCTTCGCCCCACGCCCACCCACGCCACCCCACGCCACCCCACGCCGTCACGCGCCGCCCCACGCCGCCCCACGCCGTCCCACGCCGCCTCCCGCCGCCCCACGCCGCCCCACGCCGCCCCACTTCGCCCCACGCCGTCCCACGCCGACCCACGCCGTCCCACGCCGCCCCACGCCGCCCCACGCGGCCCCACGCCACCCCACGCCGTTACGCATCCCCACCCCGCCTCACGCCGTCACGCGCAGTCGCGCGCCGCCCCACGCCACCCCACGCCGTCACGCGCCGCCCCACGCCGCCTTACGCCGCCCCCACGCCGCCCCTCGCCGTCACGCGCCGTCGCGCGCCACCTCACGCCGCCCCACGCCGCCTTACGACGCCCCACGCCGCCTTACGACGCCCCACGCCCCTCCACGCCGTCCCACGTCACCCCACGCCGCCTTACGCCGCCCCACGCCGCCTCACAGCCGCCCCACATCGCTCTACACCGCCTCACACACTGCCCGACGCCGTCCCACGCCGCCCCACGCCACTCCGCGCCGCCCCGCCCCCACGCCACCCCACGCCTGTCACACCACGCCCACGCCTGCCCCAAGCCTTTGATGCCCTGAGCCACCTTTCCCGGCTGGAGGGGCGAAGTGAGGGAGGGGTGTGAGAGCGCTTCCGGTCGCAGCAGACTGCGCAGCCGCGGGGGGTGGGAGGGGCGAGGAGGGGCACGGAGAGGTGGCGTGCGGCTGGGCAGGGCGTCGTTTCGGACGACGAGGCGACGCGACGCGGCAACGCCGGAAGGAAATGAGGCCGTACACGTTACGTGGAGGGACGTGGCGCGGCGGAAGGGACAGGGCTGGCTGGTAAAGAGCGTCAGAGGGAGAAGGATGGTGAAGGTTGGGGGAGGGGGGTCGGTGGACTGGTCCAGGGAGGGCTGGGATGGTGTGGAGCAGGACGACACGCGTTAGCGCAAGGTGAGGTGACAAGGAGCGAGGCTGTGAAGTTGAATTCAATGGAAGGAAGCTGGGTTCGTTTAAATGTTTAAATAAAAAATATGCGTATTTTTCGCGTTTCGTTTCTGTAAAGAATTTTTCCTTTGGTAGTTGAAGTGTAAGATAGAAATTGTCAAATAATAATATTACATAACCGTTACAATATCGCGAGAAACCACGTGCTATTGTAACACTCAACCACTAGTTTTCATGGAGAAGGTTTTTATGGTGTTCCCTTTGTGTTTACTCTCCACTAGGTGGCGCTTTAGTTAAATGCCTTCCCTATTCACCTGGGTGTGAACGATGCTGGGCGTTTCCGTGTGTTGCGGGACAGAGGAGAATGAAAGTACGAGCGGGTAGCGTGGGGTGTAGACAGGTAGGCTTGCCGGATATTCACTATTTGAGTGAACTGTTCACTATTTCTATGTCTGATTCACTAATTAAAAAATGAAAATAGTGAGCATGTAAAAAGGTCTTATCGAATGACGAAAAAAAACAAACTTATTGAATGAGTGAACAAGTGTGAGTACATCTTTTAGTGATAATTGTAAGCTCTAATCGAGATTAAAAAGTTGCTACATTACTGTGTTGCCAATCTTGGTTATTGCCCAGGTCCATGCAGTTGTCTTCTTTTTGTAACTGTTCGTAATACATAGTATGTCTTTGTTGAAGTGTACAGCATTACGAACGTAAGCTGAAAGTGTGTTTCGTAAATGCCTTTAATACGTATACTACTTAAACGCACACCTTACGAGTGCTGGCCCTAATGCACACACAGAATTTTATTTGAAGATTTGAACTAATGTATAAAATATTTATTCCATTTTATGCAAAAGGAAAGCTCATTTTCACATTGGCTGTATTTTAAATAATAAAGAGTATATATCATTATTACTCAAATATCTCTTCCTCTTCTCCTCCCCGTCGGTTCACTATTTTCTCAAAAATATTTTGGCAACCCTATAGACTGGCGGCGTGGGGCGGCTTGGGACGGCTTGGAACTGCGTGGGACGGCGTGGGGCGGTGTGGGGCGGTGTAAGGCGGCGTGGGACGGCGTAGGGAGGCCTAGGGCGGTGTGGGGCGGTGTGGGGCGGTGTGGGATGGCGGGGAGTAGCACGGGGAGCGGCGCAGGCGGCGGGCCGACGTAAGGGCGGCACGGGTTGGTGGCGCGGGACGGTGGAGGGTGGTGCGGGGTGGAGCGAGGCGGGGCGGGGAGGTGTAGGGCGTGGCATGGCGTGGCGTGGCGGGTCGTCGTGGAATGGCTCTAGCCAGAGCGGGGTGGTGCGGGCGGTGCGAAGGGCGATCGGGAGGTACGGCGCGGGGCGGTGCGCGGAGCCGTGAAATGGCTCTAGCCGGAGCGGGGTGGTGTGGGCGGCGCGGGGCGGCGCGGCCAGCGAAAGTAGAGGGGGCCGCGCGGGGCGGCCGGGGTGTCGGAGGCGGATCAGGGCGAGGCTGGCGGAGCGGCGCAGAGGTTATAAGATCCGAATAAATTGCCGGGCGCCCTTCGCGCAGGTCGGGTCGGCTGACGCTCAGCCATCCTCTGCCCCCACCCCCGCCCCAGCTCAGGCCGCGCGCGTGGCCGCCCAGCAGGCGATAACCCCGGAGGGCGCTGCCTCTCCGGTCGCGCTTTAACTCCGCCCGCACTATCTACACTGCCCACTTAGGCCCCACGGAAGGTGGCTCCCGAGATGGCAAATTCTCGTACGTACAGGTTTGTAGTTTCGTTCTAATTATTCTTCGGCTTTGCTGGCTCAGGTCATCACTTGATGTTACTTCAGTGCCTCTAATCGGGAGGTACTAGAGTTCGAGTTCCGATGGTTGAAGGATTTTCTACACTAGCGAGGTAACTCGGTCGAGTTTAGCTGCTGTCGAGACCAGAATTCCTGCGACCGGCTGCTCTGATCGGTAGTTTTTACATGGTTTCTCCGATCAACAGTAGGCGAATGCCGCAGCAGTACCTTAACAAACTGCCACGGATCGCGCGCGATCTTTTCTTCTTCTTCCTTTCCTTATCCTCATTTTACCAAGCTTACATTCACATGCACTACACTACCACACATCTCGGGAGACAAGTCAGGAGCTTAGAGCTTGTCCTGGCTGGGGCGGTAGCCCCGCTGATGGGAGATACCCGGTGGAGGATGACCCCACTAGCCTGACGTCTGGGTCGTCGCCGGATATTGCTATCAAGAGGGGAGAAGATAAACGCCACCTCTCGAGGGAAAACATGCACAACACTCACGGGACTGATGACCTTAGCAGTTGATGCTCCGGGAAAAACGTCTTTCTATCAATTCTAATTAATCCATAATAATTTATTACTACATTAAACTAATGGTGTTACAACAGCACCTACTTTCTTGCGTTATAGTCAACTGTTACGTACACTGTCAGAAATTTCTGCATTACTTGTAATGTAAAAGTACATTAAAGTAAGTATCATGTACGTAAGTTAAATTTAATGTGCATTAACTTTAAAGTACGTGTGCATGTGCTTTAAAGTGCGTGTACATGTGCATTAACTTCAATATTTAAAATTTGTTCAAGGAATTGTCACCCCGACTGGGATTCGAATCCGGCTCACCTGGTTCCTCTACCCTCTATCCTATCGAGACAACGAATTCCTTGAACAGGTTCTTAGGCCTGTTGGTACTTATGCAATTGTCACCACCTTATCACCTGTTTGAATGCGTTTACAGCTCGGAAATTGTCCCGCAGACGTAAAGAATACTAAGTTCTGACCTTGTTACTGAATATCATTTTAATATTTAAATTTGTTCATCGAACTGTCACCCCGACCGGGATTAGAACCCGGGACTCTTGGTTTATGAGCAGTTGCTCTAACCACTGAGCTATCTCGACATCCAATTGTTCGAATAGGTTCTTAGGCGTGATATTATGTATAATTGTCACTACTTCGTCACCTGTTTTGGACGCATTTACCCTCGGAAATATGTTTCGTAGCCGTAAAGAATGCTAAATTCTGATCTTGTTACAGTGAATATTCTTTGAAAAAATGTTAATATTTCCGGTCAATTTGAAAAAATTTTTAACTAAAGAATTACCGTCCTATGTAGATCCTTACAATTGTATTAATAGATTTTTTACAATTTTATTTGTTACTAATTAGAACGTAAATCCGAATTTTAAAAATTTATATTTTTGTATACATGTTGAAAAAATATTTTAAATTCATTATACGTAAGTTCAAATAGCGGAAGAAAATATTTCTAAGTTTTTAAACAGTATGCGCGTTCCATATATGCCATAATTATTTCTCAAATCTCCGCGAATTTTAATTTAATCATTAAATTTAACGACGAATTATATTAATCTCTCTTTAATGTAGGGAAAGGTATATTAGGTTTTATGTACCGATGTATATTAAATCTAAATTAATTTTAATTTAAACATTAAATTTAATTTACAACACATTAATCTCGTTTTAACGTACACGGTACATGAAATTTAATGTACTGCAGTACATTAAATCTACATTGATTTTAATTTAAACATTAAATTTATTGTGCTTGTACATTAATACAGTTTTAATGTACACGATACATTAAATTTAATGTGAAACAGTGCATTAAACTGCATTAAATTTAATGTAATTTCTGACAGTGTAACATTACAACCTTGCAACTTCTGCTCTTTTAATAGTGCAGCCATCAGAAACGACATAACAAAATAATGCAAAGACTATCAATATTTTTAAAAGTGTTTATGAAATGAGATGAAGATGTAATATTGAGAAATAGGATTAGTTGCATTAAGAAAAATGAAATGATCACAAAAATCTATTTTTTAATTATGTACTTCTCGGAGGGGCCGAAAACAATTTAAAATGTGTGGAAATTTCGAACTTCAATAGTTTTAATAAAAGTAAGACATTTGTAATTTTAAAAGCCTACGTTGCTTTTCTGGACAAAAAATTAAAGAAAAATTGTGGAACAATTTGAGAAAGTGTCGAATATGTCTTATGGCTTAAGGTAAAAAATCTCCAAAAATTAAAAACTCCGTTTCTAATTCTTTAGGCACTTAATGTGACCAGATCAATTGTGAAATATCAGTGTTGTATAAAGTCCTGTACTGTTAAGTCGTTCGTGTTATGATGGATGGTAGATTGACGGACTGAATTTTTATCTGATTTTATTTATTTTATCAAAGAACAGTATACTATATGTAACTTATGGGGCAAATAAACGGAGAGCGGACTGATAGACCGATGGACAAACGGACGGACGGATAGACAGATGAGCTGACGGAGAGACGGACGAGTTTTCGGATAGATGGACGGGCTGACGGACAGACGAACAGATGGACGGATGGACTTTTTCGAGGAAACCATTCTTTCGGCGTCAGTGATAACGACTTCATCCGTCAACATTTCGTAATCGAGTTTTGTAGCTCTTCATTTCAGTCTGTGTGTGAGAAAGTAAAAATAGTAAGCAAGAAAGAAAAGAAAATAGAAAGTAAAGAAAGTATTAGATAACGTAAACTCTTCGGTAACGTAAACACTCTGAAATTTCGCAAATTACAAAAGTCATCAATAATGACTCTCATGATCAATATGTGTTGTTGTATCACCTCTAGTTTTATGATGTAACCTGACGTTCCTTAGCATGTACCAATGCCCGATGTCGCCTTGTTTAATAAATACGGCAACACTATCCACATCAAATATATTTTTGTTATCGCATTTCGCAACACTAAAATTCGGAAAGTTCTCCACTTCCCCCTTGCACAGCAGGTCTACCAGGAATTGGAGAAGTTCCCCACAGAATTAAATTTACGCATTTAATATGTTATCAATTTACAACAGTGTTTTCGTTTACGATTATCGCGTGTTGTACTTCCCCTCCGGCCGTTTCGTGCTCGTCGGGGGTCGTAGCGAAGCTTTCCCCTCTTAGCTGCACAGCGACCTGCAAACACCTCGCGCATTCGGGGGTTAATAATGCGGCCGCCGTAAGCAGAATCGTTAGAGCGCCGACAGCCGCGCGGGAGGCACGCCCCCCTCCCGCGCCCTTAACGCGCAGCTTCCGTTAACGAGGCCCGGGATCCGCCGCGGCGGCGACTTGCGCAGCCCCGGCATTGAAATGGCGACTAGCGCTGCCCGACCAATCGAAAGACGCAACATTATTTTTATTCGTATAAAAGGAAATTTACATAATGTTGTATAAAACAATCAGTAAATATGATACCAGCAATTAATTCGGGGGGTCCATTTTGATTCATAATAATATTCTGTAATAGATTTTATTTCATTTGTAATTTAGATATACTGTTATTATTTTTGTAGCACTGAAGAAGGCTGCAATGCGACCGAAAAAGTCTTATGTACAAATAAACCAATACGGCGAAGAAACAACGCCTCAAATGTATTTCTATATAACTTACGTATACAACAAAAAAACTTAGTGATTTAGACTGTTGGGAATCGGAGTTGAGAATTACGTGTACTTGGGGGACTTATTTAAGAATCATTAATTGATTTGTAAGGGTGTAATTGTGTTTAATAGGCAGGTTTCACCGTTATTATTGTTACCCCATCGAATAATAAACCAATATTGCGGTCTGAAAGTGTGAAATATTTAGGAAAATCACTATACAAACGATTTCGCTTAAAACATCTCGTATTAGTCAAGAAGAATCTGCAAATAACAATACTATACTTCTCCATAGACCTATGTCATTCCAATTTGGGAGAAAGCAAAGAAAACAAATCTTTCTATTATACAGGAATTCCAATAGGAAGAAGCTAAGAAAGGTCGTAGTAGCAGTGTTCTGTATCAAACGTAGCACTACACGGATTTAACAATACCGATTGCGTTGGAGAGAGTACAAAGAAACAGCTCAACCTGTTTTTAATGTCTGGATAAAGCAAAATAAAATCGCATTTTATTTAATATTCGTAAATATCATTGCTGTTTGAGGGCTTATTAGTGGTGAAATAATGGCGGTATCAAATGCAGGGGAAACCGCGAACATTGTCCAGCACAAATTCCTTTCTGGCGAAAACACACATTTGTGTCCTACTTGTCTGGTTTAGAAAACGAATTATTTGATTTTATGCTTACAACATACGGGCATATGTGTAATATTTCTTATGAAATAGTTGTGGAAGAATCCAGACGTTACTCAAACATTTATTCATCTGATTAATTTATTTGGCAGGAAAAGGAATGTCCTACATCAGGGGTGTCCAACTTGCAACGCCTCGAGGGCCACAACTAAAACGTTTCATATGGTTGAGAGCCGTATTTCCATTACTTGAGCGTGACGCACGTGACCCAGTATTGATAATCTCAGCAATGTGCTCGGCTGTTCTGAAACGAGGATGTAGGGGTGGGAGGGCTGGAATCACGCATGATGTCAGGCCCTACCACGAACGCAGTGAAACATTGAGATGGTTTTGAATACCTGAATTTACTAGGAGAAAAATCCTTAAATCTTAACCTATTTTTTTCATTAACGGGTATTAACCCCGACAGGGCGCATGCGCCAGGCGCAATATGGCGCCCGAAATGGGTGTAAGGGACTTGAGGTTTGTCTAATATCCTTCCGCGGACCACAATAAATGACACCTCGGGCCACCATTTGGACAGCTCTGCCCTATATCTATATTTTCCAATATGCGAGTACCAAATGAATTTAGATCATTTTCCGTTTTCTCTGCAGCGACTATGACCGGGAAGTCTTAGGTTTCGAGTCCAATCGGTGGCGGATAATCCAGACTAGCTCGAGATTAGGTTGAATTTAATCGCTGCCCAGGAGGATAATTCTAGTGTCGGATGCTCTGCTCGATAGTTTACAGTGATTCTTCAATCAACACTAAGCGGATACTGGAAGAGTACCCAACGAAACGAACCACGCACCGCGCGCGATCTTCCCTTCATCATTGACCCCTTTTCTCCGCTTAGACACACTCACACACACATACACTTACTTACATGTACATTACAGTGAAGTATTCACTTCACTAACGGGAGTAATGACTATAGCAGTTGTCGCGTCCGGAAACATCGATTAATCAATCAATGAACTTAATGAGCGCAGAAATCGAAAGAAAACAATATATTCTCTGCCTGAGAATGAATGTACAAGGTACTCTCCGCATGTGAAAGGTGTCTATGGTTTTGTTAGTTATCTCAAAACCTCTTGAAAAACAAAGAAACAGTTTTGAAACTTTTCGTTTTATTTCATAAGACGCAAATATTTTATGTTATTATCTGCCTATGAGCACACAATGAACTTGTCACAGTATTACGACTGTAAGTACGTTATTGCTTACGACACGCTTGCTTACGCCGCATATTTGCTGCTGCAGGCTACTTGTAAAGCATACAATGGGAGTCATTATATTTAAATCCTCGCTCCACCACATTTCGCACCACTCCATTCGCTCCGATTCCCTCAGTCTGCATTCCTCTTCATCCCACCTCACTACCACCACCACACCACTTGCTACAACGTGTTCTAACTTGGGATATTCAATGAATCAAGTTCATTATCATGTTGATAATGGTGATGGCTTACCATATTGATAATGACGGCATGGCGGAAAAAAGAAACGGCAGAACACCGAAAAACCTTCCTCGAATTCACTTAGTTCAGCACAAATTGAAAGAAATTACAATGGTTCATGTTACAGTTTCTCACTGTAAAGAAACTGGCTCCATAGATAGCAACTGTATAACGTTCGTCCGCCTGCCCGTGAGTCTGCCCATCTGATTGCCCGTCTGGCTGCCCGTCTGACTGCCCGTCCGGCTGCCCGTCCGGCTGCCCGTCCGGCTGCCCGTCCGGCTGCCCGTCCGGCTGCCCGTCCGGCTGCCCGTCCGGCTGCCCGTCCGGCTGCCCGTCCGGCTGCCCGTCCGGCTGCCCGTCCATCTACCCATCCGTCTGCCCATCCGTTTGCACGTCCGTCTTCCCGCCCGTGTGTCGAGATATTCTTACTGTTAATAAGATGAAAATTTTAAAGGGAGAAACACTGGCGAACATGTATAGGGTCACTTCCACGGAATCACTAAGAGTTTCCTCCCAATGTGCCGACCTCAAGATGATCCGTTAGCACGCAAATAGCGACTTCAATGACAGAGCTGCGAATGTCGTCAAGGCCGCGCAGGCGCCGCCATCAAGTTGCGCCTTCAGATGCGAGGCGCCAACCGCGAGGCGCAACCGCAAACAAGACCTCGGATGGCGCCTCGACGCCGCCGCCGCCGCCCCCCCCCGTCTCCACCGCCACCCCGCCGCCCCGTCCACCACCACCACCCCGCCGCCGCCTCCACCACCGCCCACGCCGCCCCCGGCCGCCGCTTCCACCTCCGCCGCTTCCGCCGCCCCCGCCTCCGCCGCCCCCGCCGCCCCCGCCGCCCCCGCCGACCCCGCCGCCCCCGCCGCCCCCGCCGACCCCGCCGACCCCGCCGACCCGGCCGCCCCCGCCGACCCCCCGCCCCCGCCGCCCCCGCCGCCCCCGCCGCCCCCGCCCGCCCCCGCCGCCCCCGCCGCCCCCGCCGCCCCCGCCGCCCCCGCCGCCCCCGCCGCCACCCCCGCCGCCGCCACCCCCGCCGCCGCCACCCCCTCCGCCGCCCCCCCCCACATGCGCCGCCTCCGCCGACCCCTCCTCCGCTGTCCCCGCCTCCGTCGCCCCCGCCTTTGTCTTTGCATCGCGACTCGCCTTTCGCTGTTTCCCTCGCGGAGCTTCTCCCACGCCGATGAGAAAGGAAGCTGTGAGAAAGGATATTTGATACAATCGAACCCGTTCATTGGAATCTCAAAAACCGAAAACCCTGTAACACCGAAATAATATTTGTTTCTCTTACCCAAGTGGCTGATTTAGACATGGACTGGGGGAGGCCTCGTCATGTTTTTATGTTACAATAATCATTAACATTTTGTGTGTGATGCAAATTTCATCGACAACAAAAGAAGGCACCTCAAGAAGTATTTTTTAATCCAATCCTCTGTTCAGTTATTTTATTTAAAAGTACTTGTGAAATTGTTTTGCTTTTCTTCTTGTCATCAAGCCAATCTATGCGTTACTTTTCTTCTAACAATAAAATGTCGATTTTTTCAGCAATATTTTTTGAGGGGCCTTCATGATTTCTTTAAGATTTCCCATTAGTCACACGACATCATAATTGTAATCACCATAGTAGAAATTCATTGTAAGTAAAAATATAGAAGGTAATTTAAGTTTTGTCATGTCTTTCCTGGATTAGCAGTATTCCATGGTAGAAACAAATTTTGCAAAAGATAGTTTATAGGAACCCCCTCTACCTCAAATATTAAGGAAGAAATAAATAATTGAGTCATCAAATATAGCGATTTAGAGAGGCCTCTTTTACAGAACACCGTGAGTTACGGGTAGAATATGTGAAAATTAATAAAATTCGAGAAAATAAAGTGTTGAAAGTAACTGGGTTAGAGTTTTGGAAGTTGGTAATTCTTCAATCGACACCACACTTCGAGCTACACACATATCTTCAACCATTCCTAATCAATGTCATCCAGTTGTTCCCAGTCTTTTCCGTCCATGTCAAGAGTTTCAGTTCTTGAAGACGGTGTTAAGGTAGTGCCGTGACGGGCAAGTAAGGAGGAGAGAGGCGTGCCTGTCTTCCTTAGACTATCACATACTATCGAATCTGATGCAAAGAAGAAATAAGCGTTACCGAATATTACCACTTAGAGATGTGAGTTATCGCAATGAGATCAAAGTATGCAGATGCTTGCAAAATGAATTATGTCCGAAATGGATGTTTCTCTCCATTTTCTGTATCCCCATAAATTCACATTTCCTCTCTTTCATTTGGAAGGTTTTCACCGCCCTCCACTTTTCGAAGAAAATAGCTATTTTTTTTTACAGAAAATGAGAAAAAAGCGGGATACAGATGCTTACAAAATGTCAAAAATCGAGTTCAAGAGATTTCTGCCATCCCTCATGCATTCTCCCTTATTCGTCCCTGTCATTCCTTAGATCTTCTAGTCGCGCGTCTCTCTTGTTGAGGTGGGCGCTGAGGTGGCGACGTGGCGAGCGCGGGGGGCGGGGGCTGTCTTAATTAGTCTGCGCGTGGGCGGTGGGCGGAGGTGCGAAGGCGCCCTGCGAGTGCCAATTACAGGCGTCATTAGCGCGTCACAATAACAGACGAGCGTCGAGCGCGCCTCCCCGCGGCGCGGCTTCCAGCCAGCAGGCCTGCCAACCCCGGTTTCTTCCGCTTTCCTCCTTCTGATGAAACTAGACCTCCGGGTTTAGGACAATGCCTATTTAGTTCCTTTGGGAGGTTGTGGAAAATAACAGAAGATGTTTACGAATCATGAAAAAATAGATCTACTGAATGCATAGTGTCTACAATATAGTGTCTACAATATCCTAAAAAGGCGATTGATGCCTATTTTGATATTTTTTGCCTAAAACAAGTAATTTTGAAGATTTGTATTTTTATTGCTCATTTTTCAAATTTGGTATTCTAAATCACAAATACATTTCCGATTTTCCCGAAACGCGAATACCACCTGATCGACGAGTAATAAATCGAAATCAATCACAGAACACAGCGAACAAAAGGAATTCTGAAAGTCAATGTAAGGAGGATGTTTCATGCTCGTCTCCGATCAGCACGCTCTCCTTAGGCAATTGCGCCCATTCCCAGGTGCAGTGAGCATTTGACAGATTGAGACTTACCATCCTGGCTCGTCTTCCACGCAATCCTGGAAAGGAAAGACAGGTCACGGCAAAAGTGACTCTTACAAGTTAGGCCCAAGTCGTGAACCCCTAGAAAGTAAAAAGGAACATTTCGAGTTTTCTTCTGTGTGTGTGTGTGTGTGTGGGGGGGAGGGATGTATGACTATGTGCATGGTTCGGTTCAAATCTTGATTACTTTATAATTAATTTTAATTATGTATAGTTAATTATGTATGTATTAATTTTAATTAATATAAGTGAAAGTAATGTTGGACTCAGTGCAGATACGGTGACGTCAATTGTACCCATAGAGTGAAACGTAAGTTTAGAGCGAGGGGGAGGCAGACAGAGAGAGAGAGAGAGATGAAGTGGTTTTTTAAAATGTCTAGTTACAAATGTATTCATGTGACTATCATTCTTCCATAAAAACAAAGAAATTCTTATACTACTTAAGGGAAGCACAAAATGTTTTTCCTGTCTTTTCATTTTCTCGCACGTGGTTATAAGTTTTTCAATGTCACACGAACAGATGAAATGAAATTCTAACGCATTCGCTTGTCTTTTATCTTAAATTTTAATGAAAATAAAATAGCATATCACTGTAATTCAAACTTTCAGGTTTTATCTTAGTTCGCAAAAATGTCACAGAAAAAGAGCATTGAAATTCAAATCGGATTAATTTTTTTATCTTTCTTTAATGAACTTGTAATCCCTTCGTTTTCAATCCCATTTAATTTTCTCTTACAATTGTAATTTTAGAACTTCTCCGAAGTTGTTAAAATGAGTTCAATAGGTACGCTGAAACCCCAAGTACATAGATGTCATAGATATAAAGTTTCTACTCGTTTATGAACATCTATGCATGCTACGTATTTAGGCAACTAGAAGAGCTAAGTATCTAAGAATGTAACAGAATATGCAGAAGCTCTCATTCTGGAGAACTGCCTTTAAAGAAACATAGCTCGGACTCCTCTTGCCCCCGCGTATTTCCAGCCAATTCTCCGATACGAGAGCGTAAGCTTCTGCGGCCGCATTCAGTAGCTGCTTGGCTGCCCGGGAGACACGACGTCCCAGGCAGTGGGGCCAACGTTTCGGCAGCCATTTGCGACCTTCCTCAGGGCGAAATGATTGGTATTTCGCCCTGAGGCCTCAGAATGACAGGCCGAAACGATGTCCCTTCTGACTAGGACGCGGTGTCTCCCGGACAGACAAGCAGATACAATTCTCCTATACGTTTCCGCAACTCAATAACATGTCCCCCACATATTTCCCATCTTCTTTCCCACAGGTTTCCCGCGTGTGCACGTTTCCAGGCCTGTAGCCTGGCATGTGCCTTTGCATGTTCTTTCCCTTCGTGATTCCCTTTACATCCTCTCCGCATGTTCCCACTAGGAACTGGAAGATTCTGGATAATCTTCTGTGTCTATCAAGTGCATTTAGTACGAACTGCTTTTATAAACGTCAGGGTCGCAGCTAGAGGAATGCCACCCTTAGTGATTGAAACGGGAATTTCTGAATAGGGTGTTCCGAAAAGAGCTTCCCCACCTCCAATAAAGAAAACACTTTTACGTTTCTGACAACTCATGTTAAAAGGTGAGGAAAACTTAATAGTAAGTCCAAGAAGGTCTCATTTTGCAGATTACGTCCTCAAAAATCAATTCTAACCCCCTATGGACATATAAACCTGGTTTTGAGATCTGCCGCATCGTTATACACGACAGTAATGTATTTTGGAGCTTAATATGTGTTGCAGGATGTACATGCGCCTGATTTCTTACTGAAACAGTGGTTTCTAATTAATTATTAAAAAACTATTGAAACACATCAAATCTAAAATGTATATCTCTATTGGCACGTTGTGCTTCTGTCATGGGTTCGAATATGCAAGGGGACACAATTCGGTTTACCTCATCGTTCAACCACAATCTGCCCCCTGTCGACTCGCTTCCATACGGAAAACGACAAAACCTGAAAGTTATTTTAATGATATGCCAGATTGCACAATAATAACCAAGTTTGTTTTTTTGTACTTCTTTAGCACTAGAACAGTTTAAATTTATTATAACCAAAGATTTCATCTGATTCGAAATAACACTCTTTAAAAATTATTGACTTTGGTCATGACCATGAAAAATAAAATAATTGTTCGTACGAACGTTAACCTGAGCTCTCTTCCGTTGTATCGTTAAAAATATACCAAGTGTGAACTCGACCACGCACCCCCTAATTCATAAATGATCCTCACGCTATGAAATCTGAGCTCCAACTAACTATTTTTTTTTTCGTTCTTCGATCCAGGAAAACTCGTATTCATTGTTGTACAAAATTCTGTTTTATATTCCCTACCAACGAATTCTTATTATGTATTTACTTTTCTAACCAAGGTGCACTCTTGGGCGAATTTTTCTACTCTTGCACACGCGTTTTTCGACTGATTCTACACAATATCCACGGGCTCATGAAATTGTTTATCTCTGTTACTTAGTTGCCCGCTTACCAAATATCGTGACATGTCAAAACATAGGTGTTCTCCCTAGCAATGTCCTGGTCACCTGTTACTAAGGTGCCTATGGTCCGATTAAAATAAGTTGGTGATTGACAGTTGTACTTCTGAAGCTGTAGCTTCGTACAATATAAGTGTATGATTTTGGTTACTTTAATAAGTATTTATTTCAAGTGTTTACTTTGTATCCCGGTAACACGTGCCCACTGGTACGCGAACTGTCAACGTCGCTCCCTTCCATTGCCTGACCAACTTATATTACCAACTTATTTTAATCGGACCATAATTATAATTTAAACTAGCATTAAAGCATTAAATTATTTGATATTGAATGCCCTCCCGCATTTGGTATATCACATTACCTTTGTCATAACTTGCGAACGTCTATGTTTTTCATTTTAAACTTCTTTTATGCAGCAATGAGGGGTGGTATTCAATCATTATTAGACGTAAGGAGTTTTGTGTTGATGGTTTCTTTTAAATTGTACAAACCGCCCGGGAATTTTAATTACAGATAATGATATGCAAAAATCAAAATTCCAACGATGCTGAAAACAAAGATCGTTCTAATATACCTGCGTAAAGAATGTTTAACTTAATCCCAGTCGTATTTACTTTTCGCAATCCGGTACCTTTTTTTATAATTGAAAAAGGTTTTTTAAATTTTATTTTATTTTGTGTCGCATCAACTACAAAGGTTATTAACGACACACTCAATAACATTAATATTTCTTTCATATGTACATTAATATATGTACATATGTACATAATATATGTTCATATGTACATTAATATATTTCATATGTATAATGTTATGAATCAGAATATGAACATTCATATCACATTACATGCATTACATCGCGGTGGCGATGGTGTAGCGGTTAGCGGACTGCTATACGCAAGTTGGCGGGTTCAAACCCGATCGAAGTCGTTGATTTTTAGGGGCGAAAAAATCCTTCGTACGCCTTCCTTCGGAGGGGAAATAAAGCCGGCTGTCCCATATTAGTAGATTTACTTGCATGTAAAAGATCCTCAAGCCTAAATGACGCCTCTGAGCTAAATTCAAATCGCCTGTTTCGTCGCATCAGAAATATCTTCTTTCCGCTAGTTGGGGAAAGGAGCGTAGCGAAATTTGCGTGGTCAGACGGAAGAGCAGGCCTCATGGCCTGAGTCTCGCCACGTAAAATAAGGCTTCAATTCAATTATTAAACAATTTATACATTTTTTATAGTTCACTGTACAGATTAATAGTAGCACACTTGCACAGTAGCACACTTGACATGTAAAACATTGTAAAAGATTATTTTTGTATTCTTTAAATATTTCATTATTGTTATATCACACATTGATAACTTTTCAGGGGAAATTTTTACATGAAAAAAATAAGCATATTGATAATTCATACCCAGTTTTGCAGCTGTTCCCACCCATTAAGAGCACCTTTGTTGAGCAAAGAAAAGGATTTCTTTATTTGTAATGATTTATTGACCTTCATGAAACACACATGGTATTTTTATAACAATTTATTTATTGTCATACATAACTTAACCCTGACCCTTCGACCCTGTTTGGGGTCTCTTTCAAAACCTAGTGTCTAGAATTTGTTTTCATCGTAGATAAAATAGTAGCATTTTAATAAAAAATTGTCACTATGGTATAAAAAACTTGTCACTTGGTAAAATTCATCCGGACAACTCAATTGTACTGATACTTCGTAAATAAATAGTTATAAAAATACCATATCTGTTTCATGAAGGTTAATAAACCATTACAAATAATAAGGAATACAACAAACGTATATATTCATTATAATAGGACTGCTTTAACTCAACTCAGTTCAGAAACAGGTAACCCTGCCATGTCTTCTTAAGACAAACTCAAATATTTCTGTTGGAGGTAAATTATGGCTCATAAATTAATGTAACCAAACGTCTCGAGCATTTTAGTAGGGATAGTGATTGTCTATATCACAACACCTTTGAAGAAGTCTTTATTAAAGTTTTGTTTATACATTGGTAACATATCCCATTTCCTGATTATCTCATCCCCGTTTTCTACCCTTCTTCCTCCTCCCAAGCAACGAAGGCCGTTGCTTCCTGCCTCCTCGCATTACTCCACTCTGCTTCCTCACTTTCTTCCTCCCACTTCTCCCCTCTCCTCCCCCCCACCCTCTCTCCGTCCGCCTCTCCCACGCGCCGTTTACTCCACTCCGCTTCCCCACATTCGTCCTCCCACTGCTCCCCTCCCCGCCACCCCTTCCACTTTCCGCACTCCTCTCCTACACGCCGTCCCGGAGCCCCCTCCCGTCCCCCGCCGTTCGACCGACGGTGAGAGGCTGGCACGGCGAGGGCGTGTTGCCTAAATTGTTCTATATCAGGTTTACATATCATTAAAGCCGTGCCAATGCGCGCTCGGGCCGTAACCGACTCGGGATGAATTAGTTACTCCTCGCATTCATTGATAGGATTAGCAGCGCTTCCACATCAAAGAACCCCAATTGGGTGCCGTAACAAATTCGCATGGAACAACGTATATTTCCGCTGACGCCACTCCCAGCAAAGGCATTATCCAGGCGCTTCTTTCACTGCCCAGTCATTACCTCGACATAAAAGAAGTCTATCACTCGTCCCTTGTTGACCGAGGTTTCAATACGCTCGCACCACGTTCCATTTCTGTGCTATTAATTGCATCATTGAGATTCAAGGGAGCTAAATGCGCATTTGTGTTGCTTACTATGTTCTAAATGCGGAGATATTGTCTGTGTGCCAGTGTTGTATTCCATTAAAAAGCGAATTACCTTCCCCATTGTGATTGTGGCAAATTTCCAGCGTTTTGCATTCTGGTTCACAGGAATTCGAGACGAGTTAACTAAAAGGAAAGTTCATAATTGCATTTCGACCTCCATTTTGGTTAACTCTGATCGATAATGCAATTACTACGAACGATAGTATAATAACTGTCAGGAAAATGATTTCTTTTTTATTGACAAAAAATTAAATTAGGATGCATCAATTTTCTTCTGAGAAATTAAACCATAATTTGTAAGACACAAGTAGAGCTAATAAAATCATTGAGACCTAAAATCATCCCCAGCTCTGTTTTTTACACGGTATTAAATTTCTTAAATAACTTAAGTATCTAAAAATTTGATCATTCAAAGCGAAAATATTATGAACGTTAGTACTTTATATTAAAGGTTTGATTAAACCATACAACAACCAAAATAAATTTATATTTTCAGAACATCTCTTGCAAAATCAATTGTGAAAACCATCGTGAACAGTTCATTGATGATAAAAAATGCATGATCTTATAATCATTTGGCAGAATTTTATCGCCAGAACAAATCTCAGAAAATGTGAATGTAGCACACGAAAGTGTACAACGTATTGCAAAATAGATTGTGATATCTATATTGAAAATAATAGAAAATTATTGATCACAAAATTCAATATCGTGTAATTATTTGGAAAATTTTCTATAGAAAAACATTGTAAAAATGAGAATGTAGCCCTCAGACGTTCATGTGTTGAATACTGCAAAATAGTTTAAATTTGTAAATAGATAACAGTTGTAAAAAATATTTGTAGAATTCCAATCACATAGGAATTTTATTCAGATCCTCTCGTTCCTGCGAATAGTAGCAGTGGTATCTTCTTCAATAAACGATGTGGAAAATTCGTATATAAAGGCAACACTGCCATCAAGCGTTGAATGCAATATATGTCATATTATTAAACAGGCTATTCGCGGGGGCGTGTTATGGCGTTATAGCTGACGTTCACCAACAAGGGAGGGTGCGCAGCCGTGAATCAAGCGAAGCGTCTACCACCCCCACACCCCCCGCCCCACCCCGACAAGCGCTCCCGACCCTCCGCTCCCGGCCCTCCACCCTCATCCATCCGCTCCCTCCCCCACCACTCGCCCCCGCCCACCACCGCCCCGCCCCCGCTCTCGCGAGGGAAGACCCGCGTCCCTCTGGACGAATCGCCGTTATCAGCGGCCATTTATCGCGAGCGCGGTCTGTCTCCCCGCGCCGCCGCGCGGCGACAAACAAATGACGGGCGGTCCGCGCGTCGCCGCAGCGCGCTGGCGCGACCGGCGGCCGCCACCACAGAGATCGCCACCAACCCCTCGGCCACGCCCCCGTCTCCGTCGCCGTCTCCGCCTCCATCTCCACCTCCGCCTCGGCTCCGCCACCGCCTGCGCCACCGCCTCCGCCTCCGCCTCCGCCACCGCCGCCGCCATGTCCCTCGCCGTCTCCGCCACCGCCTCCGCCTCTGTCACGGCCTCCGCCACAGCTTCCGCCACCGCCTCCGCCACAGCCTCCGCCACAGCCTCCGCCACCGCCTCCGCCACCGCCACCGCCTCTGCCACCGCCTCCGCCTCCGCCTCCGCCTCCACCTCCTCCTCCTCCTTCGCCTCCACCATCGTCTCCGCCTCCCCCTCCACCTCCGCCCCATACCCACCCCTCCGCAGCCTTACACCCACCCCTCCGCAGCTTTACATCCACCCCGCCCCCTACCCGTCCCCGCCCCTGCCCCACTCACAACCCTGCCCCTGCCCCTGTCCCTACCTTGCCACCGCCCTGCCCGCACCCAGCCACCGCCCTGCCCCCGCCCTGCTCCCGCCCTGCCCCTTCCCAGCCCCCTCCCTGCCCCCTCCCAGCCCCCTCCCTACCCCCTCCCTGCCCCCTCCCTGCCCCCTCCCTGCCCCCTTCCTGCCCCCTCCCTTCCCCCTCCCTGCCCCCTCCCTGCCCCCTCCCTGCCCCCTCCCTGCCCCCTCCCTGCCCCCTCCCTGCCCCCTCCCTGCCCCTTCCCAGCCCCCTCCCTGCCCCCTCCCAGCCCCCTCCCAGCCCCCTCCCTGCCCCCTCCCTGCCCCCTCCTTTCCCCCTCCCTGCCCCCTCTCTGCCCCCTCCCTGCCCCCTCCCTGCCCCCTCCCTGCCCCCTCCCTGCCCCCTCCCTGCCCCCTCCCTGCCCCCTCCCTGCCCCCTCCCTGCCCCCTCCCTGCCCCCTCCCTGCCCCCTCCCTGCCCCCTCCCTGCCCCCTCCCTGCCCCCTCCCTGCCTCTGCCCTTTCCGCGCCGCCTCGCCGCGCCGCCTCGCCACGCCTCCTCGCTCCGCCTCTACCCCGCTCCTCTTTGTCTTCCCCTCTCACGCACCACCCCCACCTCCTCCCATCGCTCTCTCCCACTCCTCAGCCAGCCCACTCACACCACGATTTCTCATTGCTGACTCATCACCTACCTTTATCCTTCCCCGCACTCACCCTTGATCCCCCTCATCTGCACTCCCTCGTTCGGCTTCGTTCGCTCGTTCCTATGCGTCCAGTCCCCGACCCTTTCTTCTCCTCTTCTTCTCTCCCACATTTCCCTACCCTCCTCGCCCCCTCACTCACACTACTCGTTTCCACACCCACACTACTCGTTCCCAACTCCACTGACGTTCTCCCATTTCCACACGGTCTCTTCGTCTTGCACCGTTTGGGCGACCATCTTTGACTACACGCTTCTCCGCCTACGCTTACACGCACCCCATTCGCACCCATCTCTCCCATGTCCGATCCGGTCTCTAGCACTACCGACCTTCGTCACATATAATAATAATAATAATAATAATAATATTATTATTATTATTATTATTATTATTATTATTAACTAGCGTACCCGTGCGAGAACTCTCGCATGTTAAACCCCATCCTTTCCCTATCCCTTTGTCTATCCTTTCTGTTAAGAAGGACCGTTGTTAATGAAACGTGTTTATTTGTTTTAAAATGTATAAATGTAACTTCTAATAAACTTACAGAATATCACAGAACTTACAGACTTCACTTCGGTACATGGAAATGTTGCTCAAACGATGTTTGCGTAGTGCATATCTTAACGAACCGACACCTTGAGTTAAATACCAAACGGTGTATTATTTACAATATGAGTTTGCAGCTGGGCGTTGATGTACATGCTTGCAGATACCGCCAACATTCAAATCGTGCGTTTGGACTGCCATCGTTGTCAGTGTCGAGTGACTTACACTTGGGTTTTTATTTCTTGACGTGTGGGGGCTTGTCTTCACTATGGAATATCACACGGCATTTCGTGTCTTTCTCGGTCGTGCCGTTAGAATTTGCATGATCGCCAGCACTGCTCGATACTCGCGATGAGGCAACTCCTAGCGGAACGACCTAAAACGACGCGAAGTACCGTGAGATATTCCACCGTGAAGACAAGTCCCCAAACGCCAAGAAATAAAAATCCGAGTATACGCTATTCTTTCTATAATTTTAAATTTCGTTGCCTTTTTAAATTAATTCACGTAGTATTGTAGGCTAGCGCGTTTTGATTTTTGTTTTTCATTTATATAAAGATAATTTACTTTAGATAATTTAAAAAGTTTGTTCTTTGTGTTGTGCCATAGCACAAGTTTTCCCCTACTACCTCCGTGTACCCGCGCGAGAACTCTCGCATGTTAAACCCCACTCTCATCCCTTATTTTTCCATTCTAAGAGGGAAATCTGTTAACGAAACGTGTTTATTTGTTTAAAAATGTATAAAGGTAACTTGCAATCTACTAACACAATATCAAATAAAAATAAAAAACAATGCAATTGACGTTTAAAAGAATTTTCCAACTAAGATTTATTCAGTAATATGGAGAGTTTTCTTGAAACAATTCACTTCCTTAAAGAACCATTTGAAGTAATTATTCAATATTTTTTACAGTTATCTTTTAGCTTTTCGTGATGGTCACAAAAATATATTAGCTTTTGACTTTTGAGAAAGTTAGGTGTCTGAACTCGCTGACTTGAAAATTTCAATGAATCACTGCTGATAACGAAAATACTGGTAAAGGTAAAACATAAACACAGTCTTCACTCTTCACGTTTACATCCACATCTCTCCACATTAGGTACACAGCACTAACAGACCACGGCAAAACATTAATTGAATGGTTTCACTACACTCATAAGACACATCTTCATAGGTATCAAGCAATTATAATAATACTTCTAGTTGTTGCTGGAGAGCAAATCTTGAATGAATATTATGCAAATAAACCTCGTCAGACTGCACAAACCACGGTGTATACATAAAACGTAAATATAAGATTGAGGAATCTAAGCCTTCTAAGCATGCCCTCACAAAAATGGCTACCAACAGCAAGGGCTGAAATATTGAGGTAGCCTTGATAATATTGAAGCGTGTAACCGAAAATTTAATTGAATGTTGAGAAATGTCTCATCTTGTAGATTATGGTGTTAAACGTTTCTTTGAGGCCTTTGGCCTCAAAATTTTTGCTTTTAAGGCGCTAGAACGCTTTTGTTTAGGAGTTATTTGACAAAAAACTTTGGCAAATGCTGCGGGTTGCAGTTAGACTTGAATAATTGGATGCGTTTTTTTAAACAAATCCTTCATAATTTCAAAGTCAAAATGCAATTCGTCAAGCCTCCGTGAAATTCTCTTCATTTACAGACCTCATTTATAAAGATTGGTTGCGTGTGAGAGCTGGAACGGCAAAGGTATACTACTGAAATAATACAGGAGACGATAATAATTATTATTATAATAAAAAAATAAAAAATTGTCTTTATTAGTGGTGAGGTCTTTAGGTCTCATGTTAAATATATACATTATTTCAGAAACTATGAAGAAGATCTAGGGGGGCAGGATACTTTTACTTCTGGGAGAGAAAACTTGGGACCAACCCGGCATACGCCTTAAGCGATTGAGTAAACCCAGAAAACCTCAATCAGGATGGCGGCTGAAGGCCGAGGACATTGACAGAAATAGTAAATCTAAATTTACTTAATACATTAATTAGAAAAAATAATAAATTACAATACACATTAATTTGAAGAAAAATAATCGATGGTAATACAAAAATGGCAAAATTAAGTAACAAAACTTAAACAATAAGAATAAATAGTGCGTAATGTTAAGTAGTGACACAGTAGCTACAACAATATGGTAACGTAATCAAATTGATAATTATAAGAACAAAGATTAGAATATTTTCAATTTCTATATCAGTTACAATCAAGTAAAAGTTATTTTATAAGATGTCAAGCGAAAGAAAATTTAAAGTTTGCATATATCACAGACAAAAGAAATGTAATTTTAAGACAGAATTCGTCATGCCCCGGCCGCGTCTCTAAAATGCACTGTGTGCTCCGGAGCCGCCCCGGCCATCTCCTCCCCAGGGCCTCGCTGGCCCACACACAGGCCGAATGCCCTTCTTTCACGCGGCCCCGCCCCAGCCGACGCCGACGCCGAGACGCGAGAAAGCAATTCCGCGACGACCAATTGAGAAAGATCGACTTCCAATAAGATACAAGGGGCCGCGCACGTTTTGGTGGCGCCGAGATAGATGGCAACAACGGGCGAGACCGCATCTTAGGCGCGACCGTCCCCTGTAAATTACGAGCTCCGGGATCCATTAGCCGGACGGGGGAGGGGGGGCGTTCGGGTGGACAGGGATCGAATGGGCACCACGCACCCCGTCGCCCCCTTCCATCCCCCTTCATTCCAACCATTCTTTTCATAGGTCCCTTGGCATTCTCTCCTGCTGCCGCCTCATCTCTCCATTTTCACCCACTCCTCCGTCCCTTCACCCGTTCCACATGTCCCTTCCTCTCCCTTCCAACCCCTCCTCTTTAGGGGTCTTCTATAAATTACGTAACGCTAAAGGGAGGAGGGAGGGGGGCTGAGGCAACGTTAGGCTGCTTTACATAGAGATAGAGAAGTGCGTTACAAGGGGGAGAGGGGTATTGAAAATACTCAAAATTTGGGTTACTTAATTTATAGACTGCCCCTTACCCCTCTATCCACTATCTTTCCCCACTGTACGCCACATTCCACGCCCTCTTTCGCCTCCACTTCAGATGGCGCGTGCCAGCCCACACTCCTCGCTTTTCGAATCACCACATCCCCTCGTCGTATCCGACTCGCCAATACTCTGCCTGCGCCAATACACCCACGTTACGAAAAGCCGTCAGAGCTATTTCCTGCCCCTCTGTTCTACGTCCCTTCTCTTTCGCCATCTAGTACTTCATGCAGGCTTGCAACGCAGCTACTTTTCTTTTATGGTAGTACGGCCTTTCCTCTGCTTTTTATGCATGCGTTTATCCCGAGATTCTGTTCAACTGAGAGGTCCAATTTTCGTTCCTATTCCCACCAAGGCTTTACTGATAAATTCTATCAAGAAGTAGTTTTGCAAAACACGTCTTGTACGTCGTCTGCCTGTATTTCCACATTTTCTGCTTTTATCAACAGATATGTCAGACTCAATACATGTCGTCACTATTATGCATACCAATTCATGATTGTTAATTAATATTAATATATTGCTTGTGAATATTTTTAATAAAAATTGTGTTGTTTAAGTATCAATATTTTTATAACTTAATATCTTTCCGTCGCATAGTGATCAACTGAGCTAAAAATAAATACTCGAATTTATTCTGCAAATTTTCGTAACTTCATGGTTATTTTTTAACATTTCTTTGCTCCACTTCTGTACCAATCACTTTCGCTGCACGTGAGTTTTATCCAATATTATTATCTTCCTTCCTTCGCCTCACCCGCAAAGCACCATCCCATCGCGAATAGTTCCATTGTCTATTATCCCATGTGCTTCTGCTTCATTTGGTCTCGTCAACCATGCCTCGAGCTATCTCACCCTCAACCACCAACTCACTTACTCCGCTGTACTGAACACCGCGATGCCATTCCACTCTTGTTTGCTACCCAGAACGAAGCGTCCCGCATGTGGTCCAGTCCGATTCTCACGGTCCCTTCCTATCTTGCCGTTGTCCCTTCCGCCGCTATGTGGTCCCCACATTACCACTCCCCGCAGTTCTCCCGCACTCCCACATCAAAATCAGAGCGTTTTCCCTTTCCCCTCCGACCATTCAATGACCTCTTTCGTTTCCTTTCTTCCTCTCCAATTCTCCTACAAGCGTCCACCATCGACCTCCTCCCCTTTCCCCTCCTCCTCCCCAGCCATCGCGTCTTTGTTCCCAGACTTCGCCTGCAGGCGAGACAACCCGGCCACGCACGCCCGCGCGCCGACACACACACACACAGCGCGCATCCGTGTGCACAAAGCATGCGGCGCGGGGTGGCACAGGGAGGCGCGGGGCGGCGCGGTGTGGAGCGGGGTGGCGCGGGGTGGCGCGAGGCGGCGGCGCAGGGCGGGGCGAGGCAGGGCGAGGCGGGGCGAGACGGGGTAGGGCAAAGCGGGACGGGGTGGGGCGGGGCGGAGCGGAGCGGTGCGTAGCGGAGCGGGGCGGGGTGGCGCGGGCGTGGGACGGCGCGAGGTGGCGTGGGGTGGCGAGGGACGGCGCGGGGCGGCGCGGGGCGGCGCGGGGCGGCGCGGGGCGGCGCGGGGCGGCGGGTTTAAGCGCGCGAGGTGGGGCTGGGCAAAGCGGTGCGGGGCGGGGCAGCGCGGAGCGGCGCGGGGAGGCGCGGGGCGGGGCGCGCTACCCGTTATTGCACACAATGTTTGCTGTTCTTAGGCGAGCGACAACGGCCTCGGGCCCGGCATTTGTCCCGGCGACGCGGCGCGACGCGACGCGACGCGGACCGATAGGACGGAGCGAGAGCGCGCCCTGCAAAGGGCGAAGGGGCGACGCGGGCGATTTTTAAGCGGGCGCCGAGAGTGCTTTTTTATACGGCGTTATTTACTGTTCTTATTTCTTCGATCGCCTAGGTTCCCAACTTCCAATTATTAACTTGGAATAACAGGGTATGTGTGAGTTCTAGAACAGTAATATGTTTTGTGGATTAATGCATTACTCTCAAGCAAATAGAAACAGGCAATTTTGTTAAAATGAATACAAAATTTTCTTCTACATGTTTTAAGAAGTATAAATTTGAAGAATATTGTGGCTGTCATATCATTGCATAACAAGTGCTGTTCCAATTCTTCTCAAAATAAGAATGCGATTTCGCCTAGCGTTTTCGAAAATAAAATTTCTCTTTACTCTTTCTCATATTGTGATTGCTTATTTACCTTACAGTACAGGCCTGATCTTCAGTCGTCACCTGCCACAAAAATCACTCAAACTTGTAGTTACATATTTACCTGAATCATTGTAGGAAACCTGCTTCATTCTCCTAATCTTCATTCTATTCAGTTCTATTGTTTCTATATTAGTTCTATCTTTTGTAATGTGACTGACCGATTAATCTACAACGCAAACAAATGGTGCTCATATATAATCACTCTAAATTTTTTTCTCAAAAACACTATTTCAGTACTGAAGGAATAAAATGAATCACAAGCGTGATATTGAACACACTTTCACTGAAAGAAAGTAATGATTTGGGTCTTTACTGGACGAAATTAACTTTTAAATCACTCTTTTTTTAATTTCTTGTTACAATTTTCTTGGCCGGATCTAACTTTCTATTTTTACTTTCCCGTATACGTACGTATACACGGAGTGATATACGTAGTTTAGGGAAAGTTATGTAATGCTGCGCGAAAAAATGGCCAATTTCTTGTGGAAAAAAATTCCTTGCCGGGGCGTGAAAACGAAAAAGTGGATAAAACCAGTTGCTAAATTAAGAAAAAAATCCTCTAACACGTGGTGTAGCCAGAAACCCTGTTTTCTAGGTCCTGGGTACCGAAAATCCAATTGAAAGGAAAACGTGTGTCTGTCCGTCTGTCTGTCCGTCTGTGAACACAGCTAGCGCCTGAACTATACGTACGATTTCTTCCAAAATGCATATTCCCCTGTCGATCTGGTTCTAGTCAAAGCTTTGAGATTTTGAAAATGATTCTTCAAAATTTGGGAGTACTTTATATGATTTTCAACATTTTCTCAAAAACAGTTAAAAAAGTTTTCTTTAAATTTCTTGTATGAATAGACTAAAATACACTTATTAACATGGCATAGGTCCGATTTTCACGGATAACTCTGAATTTTCGAAAATTATGAGAGTTTGGATTTTTTTCGGTGTCTTTCTCCAACTA
This sequence comes from Acheta domesticus, assembly GCA_031308135.1. NCBI lineage: Eukaryota > Metazoa > Arthropoda > Insecta > Orthoptera > Gryllidae > Acheta > Acheta domesticus. Next base: position 165,127,701 of record JAHLJT010009436.1, read on the forward strand.
CAAAATTGAAGATAGAGATTTTTTCTTCAAATAACATTTTTCTTCATAGTGAGTTCTTTCTTTAAGGTGATATACATTTTTTTGAAAATTTTAGTAGTTTTCGCGCAAAATTTCGTGCAATATGTGCAATTTTAAAAAATTACAAAATCTAGATTTTCTCAAAAACGGCCCCATATTTATCCTTTAAACTTTTTGTAGGGATAGTGCTAAATGTACCCCATGAGATGACATAAATGCCACATTGCTGTATTCTTTTGTTTTTTTAAAAATTGCAAAAATGTAATTTTTTGACTTGTCTCTCACGTCGTTAATATTTACACTAGCGGCGAATTGTTCACATTATTATATTTATGAGTACATGTGCTTTAAATAATGTCAAGTAAAGTTTATCGAAAACACTTGCCTTTGCAAACAGTGCCCCACCTCGCCTCACCTTACCCCGCCTCTCCCAGTCTCTCCCAGCCTCGTCTACCTCCCCCAGCCTCGCCCAGCCTCGTCCAGCATCGCCCAGCCTCGCGCAGCCTCCCTTAGCCTCGCCCAGCCTCTCCCAGCCTCGCCCAGCCTAACTCAGCACCGCCCTGCTCCTCCCAGCCTCGCCCACCCCTCCCATCCCCGCCCAGCCCCGCCCAGCCCCGCCCAGCCCCGCCCAGCCCCGCCCAGCTACGCCCAGCCCTGCCCAGCCATGCCCAGCCATGCCCAGCCACGCCCAGCCACGCCCAGCCACGCCCACCCTCACCCAGCCACTCCCAGCCACGCCCAGCCACGCCCAGCCACGCCCAGCCACGCCCACCCTCGCCCACCCTCGTCCAACCTCGCCCAACTCGCCCAACCTCGCCCGACCTCGCTCAGCCTCGCCCACCCTCGCCCAGCCTCGCCCACCCTCGCCCAGCCTCGCTCAACCTCGCCCAACCTCGCCCAATCTCACCCAGCCACGCCCAGCCACGCCCAGCCACGCCCACCCTCGCCCAGCCACGCCCACCCTCGCCCACCCTCGCCCGCCCTCGCCCAGCCTCGCTCAACCTCGCTCAACCTCGCCCAACCTCGCCCAACCTCGCCCAACCTCGCCCCAACCTCGCCCAGCCTCACCTAGCCTCTTATCCCGCTGCAGCCCTACTAACCACCACCCTCTCCGCCCCACAGCAGCAAAAGTCTCCTCCCGCTCCATGCTGGAGCTGGGCGGCGCGGGACGGGGCGGGAGCGAACGGGGTGGGCAGGCAGGGTTGGGGCGGGCGCCGGCGGCAGTAAGCCGTCTGCCGTATCACCGCACGTGGAGGCGCGCGGGGGCGAGGGCGGCGGCGAGGCCGTAAGCTGCCGGGGGCGCGATTACCCGCGAACTCTACCCAACTCTGCCGCCGCCGCCGTCGCGTGCTGCTCCTGGCTGGCGCAGGTGCGCCGCAGGCCGCCAGAAATGGCACGCCTCCGCCGGCGCTACTTGCTCTGTCACCGTCTTCACGTCCGTGTGCCGTTTGCAAGGCCCCCCTTTTGCCTCAACAGCCGCCCGCGCTGGAGTTAAATCCGTTAGATTGGCAATCCCACAATGACTTGAGCACAGAGAAATCAAACGCACCAGAAGGTAAATCTGTGAGGTTGATCATTACAGATGAAATTTACACATTCTAGCCGAAAGACTGATACATAGAAAATTTGTGAGAATGTGTGTTTTACGAGCATGGAATTCATCTTTTATGGGAAGGAAGGGTCTTACGGATAATATATAAGTATCAAACAAGTAAGTACTCTCTAGATGTGACCAGACGCCCGCGGTATCACAAGCAAAAGACAATACGTAAGGGAATGTGGATGAAGTGGAACCTTTAAGCTTGTAGCAATAATACAGTGTACATTTTGTTTTAAAAAATATTGAAACATGCTTCAAAAATTATTATATACCTTCTGCTATAATGTATAGAAAGACTGTGCTGTTTTCATTAAAACTAATTCTTCTTTTTTTATTTTCTGGAAGTCTGCATTTTCTCTACTTTGTACCATCTCTTGAAGAGTCTGCAGGCAGTTCATAATTTGTTGTTTCTGTTGGATCGAAAGCATCATCAGAAAAATTTTGAAAGTATGTACCTGTTTCTAACTAAATCCAGGGAAAGCATTCTGTGTTGTGGCTGCCAATACAAATGCTTCTCTAAAGAGAGATGTGGGGAGTCACTACTTTGCCTGGGTAGTTTTGAAGCCATTTCATGACAGTTTGTCAGTAAAAAGCACTGAGGGGTAACATGAAAACTCACCTACTCCTAAAACGAACAATTATAATAGTAATAATATGCAGTGAAAAATTTCGGAGCAATATGGAATAGCAACGTTCCTCTTTGCCACGCTCGATACTAACAAAAAATGGTTCAAAATATTGCCATTGGCCTGCTTTTGTTTGAGAAATACAAAAGCAATGAATTATAAACTTATAAGACGACGGAATACAATGTATTTCTTTACTTACGTTTTTGTAAGGCAAAAAACAGCAATAATTCCCTCTTCTGGTATTCTAGTTCCATGACACTTTCGCACAGTCGTGCCAACACTCTTCTCCACAACATACTTATTGTAGAAATGAAAGGCTCCAAATCTGTGGGTTTTAAAAGCAAATTACACTTTTCCACGCAGTTCTTTGTCCCGTGGTTCCATTTTGCCCCACCTTCCCCTATATAGTGGAGGTTTAGACCAGACAGTAATTTACAACCGTATCTTACGTCATGACGTCAACTGTTTACAAGACACTCAGAGTTGTTGTCTGAATCAACTTGACGCGAGTACTGATGTTGCTCATGGATTCACTGCAGTGCCTCCGGGAAATCTAGGGTTCGAGACCCTGTGGTGGCAGGATTTTCGACACTAGCTACGTAGCTAGGTCGAGTTTAGTAGCTGTCTGGAGGAGATTTCTAGCGGCCGGCTGTTCTTAACGATAGTTTCCCGTGGTTTCTCCGATCAACACCAGGCGAATGCCGGAGCAGTACCCTAACAAATAGCAACGGGCCGCTCGCGATCTTTCCTTCCTCTTCCTTGTCCTCACCCACCCTCACCCCTGTCACACATGTTGCATACACTATCACACTTGTTGTATACACAAGCCTGTCGGAAGTTTGGAGCTTGTTCTGCCTGGGGCGATTTTCTGATGGTGAGATTTCTCCAGATTGGAAAAAACCCGCGAGCTGAGAGGCAGGTCGGCGCCGGATCTCGCCATCCAACGGGGCGAAGATCATTGCCATCTCTCGCGATCAAAACTCTTACTATGCTTACGGGACTTACCTCAGAAATTGACGCGCCAGGAAAGACTAATCAATTAATCAATCGAAGATCATGGATTTATTTAATAATCCGAATTCCTTTTCCAAGGTATATCTTCTCATATGTTCTTGAAAATTCCATATTTTTAATTATTCTATTTGATGTTCATCTTGTTCGAAGGTGTGTTTTTTATGATTTTGCTAGTGACAAATTAGAACGAAGTTGAAGTGAAATTTATTTTTAAACATGTTTATGTATTCCAAAATATACTATTTCATCGCTTCTATATTATTTGACTGTACATCTAATGAGGCGTGGGTGTGAACATGCCAAACAATGTCTGAAAATTATTATACCATCAACTATGATTAAATAGTTTCTAAAGAACTGCTTGTGATGCATTAAATAAAATAATGGAACTCCTTCGTCAAGTGTATTCCTATTACTTCATCAGATCAAATGCTCTCACTTCACCTTCCCAAATATTGTTGTTATTTTCTTTTTAACGTCTGTAAACAATTGATCAAACTAGTCATACAATGTTCTCAAATACGTGAACATCGTGCATTCGTCCTACAACACGTAATGAATAGAGTTCTGCATTCTGTGAAAAGCAATCGCTCGCGACCGATTGGTCTGTCACCTAGCACTGCACACTGCAGCGCTTTCTGCTGGCGGTAGCCTCCAGTTGACTACCAAAGCAGACTCGCTCCCTTCACTATGCGCGCAGCCGAATTCCCTCGTCTTCCCATGTTTAAATGCTTGTTTTTCAAATTCTCCTACAAACGGCGTTTGCAGTGAACTTCTTGGCAGTGTTCATTGAATAAAAGGTACTGAAAACTAATTACATTTCCCTCACGGAGAGTTCTTACGGATATTCCTTGCTGGCTTCTCTAACACGAGTACAGTCACTTCTGTGTTGTTGTAGTATAATTTCCTCGCCCAATTTTAGTTTCATTAAAATGTCATTTTGACTTAAAAATAATAGGCCTGCAATTGTTATGAGCTCTTACATATACATTCTGAATCGTTTTAATAAAATAAGATTTTAAATACGTAATATTGTAATAAATGTTATTTTTATTTCTTCATAAATGTCTACTAAGATCGCCCACTCTTTCCTTATCTTCCTCCCCATTATAAGTTTCTAAAGTCTTCTGGTGTTTTGTGGTTTCCATGGAATTTTCGTACCACTAATTTTATTACACGGCCACTTAGTGAACGTGAGCAGCGAACGTGATGCTCGAAAGGGTAGCTGAGTGGCTCCCAAAGACCTCTGGTTGTCCAGAAACCAATGAAAGCGTTACGAACGAGGCACCTCGCGCAGCGCCCGACGCTCCTTGACCGACGGCAACCGTCGGCTGGTCACCGCTCGCGCTGGAGATTCCGAGAATCACAAGAGTGGCGTACGGCATGGGTCTTCCCGGCCTCACTCCGATCGCTCGCCAGGAAGAACTCCGAGCGGCGGAATAGATCTCCACTTTGTTTTTTTTTTGGTGGGCGATGACAGGTCTTCGTTACACCTCCTGCCTTGTAAAATGTATCTTTTTAACTGTCAACTGGTGACGTGCCTTCGAACTTCTGTTACCGGTGACCTGCGGTCACTGTGACCGGGAAAGTTTTAGACTGATTATATTTGTTATTTCATTCAACATCGAATTCACATTTTTTCACGTTAACAAAGTCTAATAAAGAGAAAAATCGAATAGTTGGTAGTTTATAAAATAAACAGAAATAATACAATTTTCAATTATTCACTGAGAAAATTTCAGGTTATATATTGCTCCATATTTTTTTCTTACAGTTGACTATTGAAATACTCATTGAAGGCCTTTGAAATGACATTGACTACATAAAACAACCTTATTTTAATAAGAAAATACATTGTTAAATGAAAATTGTTTACTAAGTATAAACGTGCGTTACCAAGTATAAACTTCTACTACTGGTGAGGTGCGGTCATCGAGACCGATCCGTAACTTCAACTCATTCTCAGAAGCAAACGACTGCAACTAGATAAGCTAGCCCACGCCCGAACATTGTCTAGAAAGAGATAAGAAGGTACTGTAAACCAAAACATTCTGCGTTGCATCAGTCGAGAGGACAGTGACTTTATTTTTCCTCGCCGGTCACGGTGACCGCACGTCACCAGTTAACGGTTAACAGTGATAAGCACATTTCTGAGGCCTACGAGACGTTGAGAAGGATGTTCGCGAATGAATTTAAAACGTTCATTTTATAAGGCAGAAAGGGTAATAATGGCCTAATGTCATCGGCCACTATAGAATAATCGAAGTATAGTCATGTAATAGGTTATGAATCCTTTCATACAACTTTCGTATAAGAGATTAGGATAGTAGTTGCAGTGTTGGAGTGCAGCAGGCGCTTTCGGACAGTGCCAGATGCAAAGGCCGTCGTCAGGCCCCACGGCGCATCCACCCCGTGCGGAGCGGATTCCGACAAGCATACTCAGTCGCTATCTGGAGGAGAATTCTAGCGGCCGGCTGCTCTGATCGGTAGTTTTCCCTGGTTTCTCCGATCAACACCAGGCAAATGCCGGAGCAGTACCCTAACAAACGGGCCACAGATCGAGCGTGATCTTTCCTTCCTCTTCCGTGTCCTATCCTCACTTCTTTAAACACACACTTACCTAACATGCACTACACTATTACACATGCCGGGAGACCGGTGGGAAGGTTAGGGCGTGTCCCGGCTGGGGCGGTGCCCCGCAGGTGGGAGATACCTGGTTGAGGGAAATCCCGCTAGTCGACGGTAGGCCGCCGCCGGATCTCGCCATCGAGCGGGAAAGATCGCCGCCACCTCCCTAGGAAAAAACATGCACTTCACTTACGGGACTAGTGACCTCTGTAGTTGACGTGCCCGGAATCTCAATCAATCAATAAATCAACCGACGGGCATACACCTTGCTTTAGGATGCGTCTCCCGGTGACCAAAGAGGCTGTCCGGCCATCGGCTATTGAAATCTCCATCAGCAACAATTGGCGACACATCCTTTGTTTACTTTCATATCTTCTGGGAACATCATCTGCTCCTGCCACGTTTTTCTTTGAGTTTGATTTATCTCTTTGATACTACGATTATGAACTTCGATACCACGATACCATTATCATGATAATTTCAATATTAAGGTAAGAGAAAAGCGTGTCTCTATTTCTGTGCGACTCTGGTGTATATCTTAATGCAATATTAGCACCCCAAGATTTCTATATAAGATATTCTTAAATATATTCGTTTTAATTTCATGGGCAAAGATCTATGATATTAAACAGAAGTGGTTCCGGAATGCCCGCTTTACAAGCTTGAAGTACAATTTAATAAATTGATCGATTTACGTGAATAGAAACTCCGAACTATTGTAGCAGTCTTCAAGGTACAATAGATGTCCACGCCAGACCTATTGATGTCGACCCTTCACCGCTGCATGTTTCCCGTCTTCTCTTGTGAGCCACGTACCCTTCGCTGTCATCTTCCTCGTCATTGCCGTGAGCTCCGTCAACGTCCGCTCCCCTCGTCCCACCCCCGCCGCCACCCGTCTGCGCCCTGTCAATTGCTCAAATTCACTTAGGCGCTGCAAGTTAGCGTTAAGTTGATCCATTGTGCCGCGGGGCAGGCTCCTAATCGCGTTAGCCCGGCTCACGCGCCGTCCCCCCCGCCCCCGCCTGTTCCTTCGTTCCCCGCCCGCCCCGTCCCGCTCCGCGCCCGCCGTCACCGCCCCCCGACCTGATCACAGCGCGCGCCGCGGGGGTGCCGGATTGCTGTCGGCTCCGGCTGCGACCCTTTGCTCCCCTCCTGTTCCCCTTGGTGCACGCCGATACCCCCCGTCTCTCTCCCTACCTCACATACTCTTACGCCTCGCTTGCTCTTGCGTTTGCTTTGCTTCCCTCCTCTGCTCTTTTGATTCACCCCAATCACCCCGTCTCTCTCTCTCTTCCCCTCGCCTACCGTCATGTTGCTTGTATTCTTTGCTTCCCTCCTCTTCCTCCCTGGTTCACCCAATCCCCCCGTCTCTACCCTCCCTTCGCCTAGTCCCATATCCCTTGCCTTCTTTGATCCTCTGCCTTTTTCTCACCCTGGTCACCTTAATCCCCTCCGTCACTTTCCTCCCCTCGTCTAGTCTCGTGTTCCTTGACTTCTTAGCTGCCCCCCTTTCCTCTTTCTATTCACCCTAATTCCTTCCTTCCCTTGTCTACTCTCATGTCCCTTGCCTTCTTTGCTCCTCTCTCCTTTCCTCTTTCGTTCACCCCAATCTCTTCCTTCACTTTTCCCCTCATGTACTCGCATGTCCCTTGTCTTGTTTGCTGTTCCCCTTTCCTCTTTCTGTTCATCTTATTTCTCTCTGTTTCTGCTGCTCAAGTTCCCTGTCGACGTCTTTGATTTCCTCCTTTCCCCTCCATTGGTTTACCCTGATCCTCTCCTTCTACCCCTCCCGCCTCCCTCCTCACGGTATTTCACTCGCGTACCTTCAACTTTATCACTCCCCTCCTACTATTCTACTCTGGTCTGCCCAATTTCTTTCTTCTCTCCTTAACCATCTCTATTCTGTTCTTATTTTGAATATACTTTTCTGCCGTCTTTCCTCCCTCATTTCACCCCTCTTCCTCTGCATTTCCCTTCTTCTCGCCTCCTTCCACATTTTTTCACATCTCATCCTTTGCTTCTTTCTTTCAACTTTACTGCACTCGTAATCATTGTTCCTCTCACATTACCATATTCTGTCTCATCCTGTCCAGTCACCCATCTCTCCTACCTTCTGTTGCCGTCTTCACTCTTGTGCTTTCTCCCCTTCCTTTTCATATTTTTCTCCTCCTCCGTTCCTAATACACTATTTTCCACCCCTTCTACAGCTCCTCTCCCCTGTGCACTGCTTGACTCGTCTCTCCCCTCTCCGACTGTCTTGGCGTCGGCGCTCGCGTTGCAGGATCACCTTCGCAGCCCCTCCTCCCTGACAGACAGCCTGAATCAGGTTCACCTGCACGTGCTTCCCGCCGCAGAGGTAACGCCCGTCTCCGCGATAGAGTCAGCGGAGCTGCGAGCCAAGATATGCCACAGGGGAACCTGCCACCGAGTCATGCGCGGAGAAGAGATTCTGTCGTAGCAATTTCTATTTTGCTATTCTTTCATCTGTAGTGATAATTACCGATGTTCCAAGAAATTGAAAGAAAGCGATGACGCCTCCGATCAAGAGAGAGAGAGAGAGAGATGATTATAGTTTAGTTTATAGTGAGATGCTCAGAAGCTTGGGAAAAATACAAAAACAATTTAACACCGACTTTGACTAAAAAATCCATATATTTGATTACGTTATTCCTCCAGATCTCACAATGCGCATACTGTCTGAATTCTCATGCATAGTGCGTCACATTTGGTTGTTGTCTTCCGACATCAAGACTCCAAAGAAGATACCACCAGCCATTTCCGTTCACTATTCGCGATATGGGACAGTAACAGTTTTTATATCCTTAGTATGTTTTACTACATTTACCAGTATATTAAATGATGACCGGTATTCAACATAAATACACAAAAAATCAAATCGGCCCAGTTATCACTTTATATCAAAATTTCAACGATGCACACAAACACAACAATGTAATAAAATTCACATTATCCTTACGTTGTAATTGGGTAACTTTCGTGTGTCCGATAGTCACGTTTGGACCCTTGCGGTCCATTGCTTGGCACATGCTACGTGTCACTTGATGTCGTTCGGTCTGCTGGTGAGAAAGTGTTCATTTTTGCATCCTTATAATTTAGTTTTAAAACCTTAAATTAAGGAATTCTTTAAAATTTTTAAAGCGTCGGAGATGCCACACTAATCTTGTCAGAATGTAGTAATATTCAATTCAATTATGTAATTCTAACTTATTAAATTACTTGAACGAAGACAAAGAATTGCTGTTTTCTGAATGATGGGAATTTGTGTTTATTGTGTCTACTTGTTTCTAATGTCTGTTCTTGGCTCGACAGCCCGCTACGGGCCATGGCCGACCAGCTGTGGCCCAACCTCTCGGCCTCGGGATAAGCGGTTCGTGCGGTTAGCACGAAGATTTCCCTTCACCGTGTATAGTGGTATTCATAACCTTGGGATGGACTTTCCCATCGGCACATAGCAATAGATACTGGAACATTTGTAAGGAAAGCGCACATTTTTGCCCCTACCTGGAATCGAACCCGGGGTTTCACCGTGGAAAACAAGCACGCTAACCAGCAAGCCATCGAGAGCTATCCTCTTTCTAATTAAATATGTATAATAAGTTTATTTTTCACTAATACTCTGTAAATTATTTGAGTAATAAACTCAACTAAATGTGATTGCCCTTGCTAACGAATACTGTTCGGTACTCATTATGGAATATAGTTAGTGAATGCTATAGTGTATGGAAAGAATAATTACTTCATAGAACATCGAATATAAGATCATCTCAGAAGTAACTAGTGGTGCTACAGAATGGCACAGACTTTCCCGTATTAGTCTTCTATTTCCTTGGGTCTTCGCTAGCTGTACGGAATTGCCAAATACTCTTTCTTGCCAGCTGCCATTTATCACCGCCAAAAGTACATTTTTTTGTATACCAGCATTATAAACAACCCTTTTACATTAACAAAATAGTTAATAATATGACATATTGCACGAATCATTACGTCATTACTATTTCTGCACGAAATATAAGCCATCCCTGACATAATAGTCACGGCTCCTATATATTTTCAGTTATGGAGTTTAAAGAAGGCAGTGGTACCATATAAATAGATAGTTAAAATCAAATACGTTCTGAAAAAAACCTACTTTTAGAAACTGATTTATTAATTTATTACTCCTTTAAAATTATATTTTGTTTTTATTTGGTAATATAACAACAACAACATAATAAGAACAAAAACAAATATAAAATTAATTCTTGTGAACATGTACATTAATTGTACAATTTGATAAATTGGTCAGTGACACTCCAGAACATGCATTTATATCTAAAATGCTTATTTTTTCTTTGCCTTTTGCACTAACCAATATCTTGTTAGCTATTTGAATCTTGATATTCACCAATTCTTCGATGTATGACTCGGCTACACTTGTAGACCGCCATCCTCCATGACGTTTAGGTGTAGTGATATCACCACCATTATCTGCGAGAAACGTCGCGGATGTTCTCCTAAACAAATGACCAGAGTACTTATCTGCATTTGGTAATTTTAAAAAATTTGCATAAGTTTTTGGTATTTTCGCAAATGTATTGATACCAATTGGATTGCAGCAGCATTTGCCATGATTGTAAAACAAGAAAGTTTTTTGTTTAACAGGTAAGGGTCTTAAGGAAATGTATTTTTTACAGACTTCAACATAATTAAATTCTTCACTGGATACGATAGTAAATATTCCGGGCTTGTCATTTTTTGTCGCTTTCATGTTCACTATCAAAACAGAACCTTCTTCTTTCACATCGTTGATGCACAAATTGTACAATTCGACACGTCTACAAGCACTAAATTTGCCAAAAATAGGAACAACATGAAAATCATACCAGTTATTAATACAATACACCAGTTAATAAATAAAACTTAACTATTATTGCCACTGTCATTATTATACCTTCATTAAAAGAAAAGTTTCATCATCAGATTTTTTAAGAAATATGTTTTATCTTGTTGGGAAAATACCATTGCCTTTGTACGTTGATATCCCACATTTGCCTGTTTCATAAGTAAACTTACTTTATGAAAAGTTCCAATATCAATATTCTCTTTGATCTTTAGCATTTCCTTTAATTTGGAATATATGCACCATAGTGTCGCCGCTTTACATGCTGTGGACTTAATGTTTAAAGAAGCATGCATTAAATTAACAAACGTCTTTATTCTAGCATGTGCATTATACTAACTTAACCAATTGCTCTGATAGATACGAAAGAACAGCAGCTTTGCATAATAAATTTGCATATTTTTTATCCATCCATTTCCTAAATTTTAAGTACTCTTTCTCATAAAGTTTGCAAGACTTTTTCGGTATCATAGCATTTTCTGCTTTTGCAGCTTCTTCCACAATTTCTCTAGGCAAATCCATTATGTTTGAATCACGACTTTGAAAATTAATTGCCATTTGTAAACAAATTAGTTGCTTAGGTAGCATTCATGACGTCAAAACATGAATTTGAGATCTACTACAACTACGAATTACAACTTAACACAATTAATTTCGGTTCCTTAACTCCTTATAATACTGTTACACAAAAAATAGTGTATGCAACTCGTTTATAATGTTACTTTTTTGCACTCGTGAGAAGATATTACAGAACTCACTTCTAACGTCGTTCATTCGGTAATATCTTATTATTCGTGTACAAAAGGACAACGTTATAAACTAATTGCATAATATGCTATTGTCATTTTCTCAATATTTCGATTTCCTATTGGTAGAACGGAAATATTAATTTTAAAATATTAAAGAACACAAAAACCTAGTCATAAAAGGCAATTTACTTTTAACTAGTGGTGCTACAAAATGGCACAGACTTTCCCGTATTAGTTTTCTATTTCTTTGGGTCTTCGCTAGCTATTTGGAATTGCCACAAACTCTTTCTTGCCAGCTTTCACCTATCACCGCCAAAAGTACATTTTTTTGTCATTTTCTTAATTTTTCGGTTTCCTAGTGGTAGAACGGAAACATTAAATTTAGAATATTAAAGAACACAAAAACCTAGTCATAAATGGCAATTTTCTTTTAAAAATTATGTGACGCTTAAGAGAAAATGGCGTTTTAGCGCTACTAAAAATGCGAAATTTGAAGCTCATTTTCACAGAAAATTATTATAATTATTATTTATCAAACTTTTTAGTTTATTTTGTGTTTTTAACCATCTTTACCAGGTAGACCCTTTTTATAACATTAAAAATGCTCGAAGAACTAGTGAAATTTGTTTGATCTTGATTTAAACGCAAATTGACGCACAGATTTCAATATTACAATACTTTCTCTTCTTACAAAGAAAGACGAGAAAGTAAAAATAATGGAGTTTCTGTGGAAACATCGTACGTTCGTATGTGAAAATACGGAATTTTGACGTCATTTTCACAGATAAGTTTGCAGTTTTGGAGAAACTTTATGAGGCATGTTTTGAAGCACATGTACACAATTGCAATAATGTATAAAGATTGCCATTAATGTAAACGCCATGAGAAATATCTCAATAAAATTACACTTGTGTTATTAACCCTAGAAATACGAGAATGAAGATGGTAACGTCTTTTCCTAAGGGGGGGGCTCGTCGAGCCCACACATGTAGTTCAAATAAAACTGCATTTTGAGTTTTTATCAAAATATATATTTACTGCAAACTTACAAATACTACTTTCTATATGGAATATATTTATATTTTTTATTCTGATTCATCATTATCTCCTTCACAACCATGTAAACAAATAATCTTTTTTTTTGGAATGTTTCGTGCAAACATGTCTTCTGCACTTAGAGCACGACTACTTGGGCTTTGACAATTTGTCTTTCTCTTGCTTCGTGTGTGCTTCACGTAGACATTCGTAGCAACACCCACGCATCGGAAGTGACGTACCGGCGTCCGTTCTTTGCTCTTGAAATTTCTTTGATATTATTTTTCTTTTTAGAACAGTCTCCATTGCAAAAGTTAGAGTTCTTGACTATCCAACGACCACCACAGATCTCTTTTCCACATATGGAGTAATGAGTTGCATTCCTAATTCATGCAGAAACATGAGGAAAAGACGTTACCATCGTATTTCTAGGGTTAAAACAAAGGTATGCAGAAAAATAGCGTCTGTGTCATCGTATACAAGGCATTTGGCGTTATTCGACAAAAAGTTTAAACAAAACAATTGCAGTCTTTTTGAAAAAATCTTATTTTAATATTAATCATATTTCACTCAGTTACACAAAACTCTTCATATTTTCAATAAATGTAGAACATAATGTTAATTAAAGAATTCATTATAGAGAACAATTTTTATTTGAAAAAATCTCTATCTTCAATATTATAATTTCAGAAAAAATTGTAATTTATTTAATTATCGAAAACTTAGAGTTAACAGTTAAACTCGAACCTATGCGACCCTTATACCAAGTGTACTTCACTCTATTCTTACAAAAAAAAATGAAAAATTTGGAGCCATGATTGAGAAAATTTTGAAAGCATCCCAGGGGCTTCATGTCAAGTACACCTAAAATTTAAAGAACGTTTTTCAAAATCGTAGGGCTTTGAATCGGGGCAGATCGACTCCAGAATATTCATTTAGACAAAACATTTAAAATAATTTATGCCTAAATGTTGTTCAGAGACGGACAGGCAGACCGACGGACAGACAAATGGACGGGTGGTTAAAAACACACACACACATTTTCAGACTCTGGAGAGCCCAAAACGTTTATTTCCGTCGAAATTTATAACTATATTTTCCGCAGCATTACATAACTATATTAGTGCGTATAAGAGAACGTAAAAATAAAAAAAAAATTATAATTATTTAATAAATACACCTCAATGAAGTGCATCTCTCCTGCCGCTTCACCCAGATAGCTGGGTCGAGTTCAGTCGCTGTCTGCTCTAGCGGGCTGGCTGCTCTGATCGGAAGTTTTCCGTGGATTCTCCGATGAATACCAAACAAATGCCAGAGCAGTACCCTAACAAAACTGACCACGGACGGCGCGCGATATTTCCTTCCTCTTCCTAGTCCTATTCTCACCCTTACTTGCTCGCACACTAACATTCACTACAGTATCACACATGCCTGGAGACCGGTCGTGAGCTTTGAGCTTGTCCCATTTGGGGCGGTGCCCCGCTGGGGAGCGATATCTGGTTGGGGAAAAGTCCGCTAACCGACGTTGGTCGGCGCCGTTTCTCTGTATCTAGCGGGAGGAGATCAGAGCCATCTCCCGAGGAAAAACATGCGCTACACTTACTTGGGTTTTTATTTCTTGGCGCGTGCGGGCTTGTCTTCACGATATTTCGAATCGTTTTCGGTCGCGCGGGAATATCTCACGGTATTTCGAATCGTTTTCGGTCGCGCCGCTAGGGAACGCATGATAGCCAGCACTGCTCGATACAGTCGCGATCATTTGACTCCTAGCGGCACGACCGAGAACGACGCGACATACCGTGATATCGTGAAGACAAGCTTCCCCGCGCCAATAAATGAAATCCCAAGTACAGTCTCCCGCGTTGATTGCAGTGTTCGCGGCAAGGGGTGCGAACGATTGCGGCATGGAGCAGACGGCGTACAGACGAATACGGATGGAGTGCACGTAGCCACGTCTGCCAACTGCTGGGATTTGGGTGTCGCTCAGCGGCGGGCGACGGGCCTCCGGTGATGAATGGCTCCGCGGCGGATTTCGTGGCTCGGTCACGTGATCGATGGAGCGAATGCTGCCAACTGTTATTGAACGTCTTGGGAAATTTACTCAGCAAATAAACTTTGAAATACATCTCAAGAAAATCATTTAGTGTACCTTGTCCTTCACAAACACATTACAAATTTTCAAGGGACCTCCTTTTCCTGAGATATGACTTTGACACTATGCTCCATGCTCAAATAGTAATTAATTTTTCCACGTATTTTAATAAAAAATATTTTTAGTAAATCACGAAATTACAAAATTTTATACAACAAAATTAAGAAAGAATTACTCAAATATTCGTCAACAAATCATCTACGATATGATCCCTTACGTTTTCTTTAACATTCCACTTGGGGAAACGTTCATTTCTGTAAATATTGAGAAAGATTTTCAATTTATTTTTATGTATCTGTGGTAATTTCAATGGCAAGCGTGCAAATGGTATATCAAAATCATACCCCTTTTTACTTTCCTGTATACGTACGTATACACGGAGGGATATACATTGTATAGGGAAAGTTATGTAATGCTGAACGAAAAAATGACATATTTTTGGCGGAAAAAAATTCATTGCCGGGCCATGATAACGAAGTGGAAAAAAACAGTTGCTAAATTAATAAAAAAATCCCCTAACACGTGCTGTAGCCAGAAACCCTGATTTGTGGGTCCTTGATGCCAAAAAACCAATTAAAAGAAAAACGTCTGCCTGTCTGTTTGTCCGTCTGTGAACACTGCTAGCGCCTAAACCATACGTACGATTTCTTCCAAAATGGATATAACCCGGTCGATCTGCTTCTAGTCAAAGCTTTGAGATTTTGAAAAAGATTCTTCAAAATTTGGGGGTACTCAAATTTTGAAGAATCAAATCAAAAGAAAGAATCAAAAATCAAAAATCAAGAGAAAAATTTGGGGGCCCTCAGAAGATTTTCAAAATTTTCTCAAAAACGGCTCCAAATTTTTTCTTTAAATTTCTTGTATGAATAGAGGAAAATACACTTATTTAAATGGCATAGGTCCGATTTTCACGGATTACTCTGAATTTTTGAAAATTGCAAAAGTTTAAAATTTTTACTGCATCTTTCTGGAACTACAAAATTGAAGATAGCCATTTTTCCTTCAAATACAATTTGTTTCTTCATCGTGAGTTCTTTCTTTAAGGTCATGTACATTTTTCTGAAAATTTTAGTATTTTTCGCGCCACATTGCGTGCAATATGTTCAATTTTAAGAAATTACAAAAACAAGATTTTTTTAAAAACGGCTACAAATTTTTTCTTTAAACTTTTGGTAGGGATGTATGTACTATTTTTTCTTTAAACTTTGGTAGGGATGTAAGCCATATTGCTCAATAGGTTGGTTTTTTCAAAAATTACAAAAATGTAATTTTTTTACTTGTCTATCACGTCGTTAATATTTACATTATCAGGCGATCTTTTCACATTATTATATTCACGAGTATATATGCTTTAAATAATGTCAAGTAATGTTTCTCGAAAACACAACCTTTTCTGCGAAAAGTAGCTCAAATTTCGGCATTTTCTAAAATGTTCAGACGCCATTTTCTCATATATGGCTACAAATTGTTTCTTCAAACTTTTGTAACGGATAGTGATAATTACACACTTTAATATGACGTAAAGTTTATTTTGAGTTTTTTTTCAAAAATTATATAAATGTAAATTTTTTGAACGATTTCTCACATCTTTAATATGCACATTATCCGCAATTTGTGAAGATTATTATATTTGTGAGTGTAAGTGCTTCAAATAACTTCAAATAAAGTATTTTGAAAACTCAAACATTTTCTGTGAAAATGAGCTTCAAATTTCGCATTTTTAGTAGCGCTAAAACGCCATTTTCTCTTAAACGTCACATAATTTTTAAAAGAAAATTGCCATTTATGACTAGGTTTTTGTGTTCTTTAATATTCTAAAATTAATGTTTCCGTTCTACCAATAGGAAACCGAAAAATAAGAAAATGACAAAAAAAATGTACTTTTGGCGGTGATAGATGACAGCTGGCAAGAAAGAGTTTGTGGCAATTCCGAATAGCTAGCGAAGACCCAAAGAAATAGAAAACTAATACGGGAAATTCTGTGCCATTCTGTAGCACCACTAGTTTATTTCTCGCTTAATGTTTCTCTCTGAACAAATATATTCATTTCGTTTCTAAATAATAAACAATTTACATGTTTCTGGAGTGTTTCTATGCTTCTATATTGCAAATTTTTGCCCAGAAATCAATTTTCAAACCAACTTATAAGTACTTAATGCGGCTCAACCATTCGGAATATCCACGTGGTGTATTAGACAAAATATGCTTATAATTGTCTTAAGAGCTTATTTTCGAAGTTTCGACGTTTCCTCCCCGGACACCCTGTAAACATACCAACATCCTGTTTTATATTTTTACAAGATATCATTCTTTATTGTGAAACTGTGCCTCCTAAAAGAGCCGCTCGGATTGGGCCGTTGCTACTACATTATGCTCTCTCTCTGCACTTCCGCCCCAGCTCGGCCATCCGGCTACTTCTGGTCTGGTCTGCGCCGCGAGGAGCGGCGTGGCGCTCCAGGCGTGTGGGGCGACGGGGGCGGGGGAGAGGGGAGGGGCCGAGGGCGCCGGGGGCGCCAATTATGCGATATGAGCCGTCCGACTAGGCCCGCGGGTGGGGGGGGCGGGGACATCCCGGCCTGATTAGGAGAGCGCCCCTGGCGGAGGCTCCTGCGACGGTGCTTTGTTGCGCCCAGCAGCGCTCTCTGCGCCCTGGCGCGCGACCCCCTGCGAGCACTGCAGGCGCCTCCAGACAGGAGTTGAACAACGAACGTCACACTAACTGCTTGCTAAGAATAGTTTTTCACCTACCCAGTACAGTGAGCCTTTTTTTATTATTATTTTTGCTATTTATGGTCGCATCAACTACTCGGTCATTAGCTGACCACTATTGGGTGTAACATGATGATGACACAATATGTTAATGATAGGGGGTGAAAGGACGAACACATACAACCATGCCCTAGGCGGGACCCCTCGGTCCGATATCACTACAGCACTACTGCCTTAGCGATCTCGGCCACGGGGCCGACAAAGTGAGCCTTTGTCATGCGAGGATGTCACTGCAATGCCTCTGACCGGAAAGTCCTAGTTCGAGTCCCGACGGCGGCAGGATTTTCCACACTAGCTTGTCAGCTAGGTCGAATTCAGCCGCTGTCTGGAGGAGAATGCTAGCGCCGGCTGCTCTGATCGGTAGGTTTCCGTGGTTTCTCCGATCAACACCAGGCGAATGTTGGAGCAGTACCCTAACAAACGGGCCACGGACCGCGCGCGATCTTCCCTTCCTCTTCCTTGTTCTATTCTCACGCCTTACACACACACACACACACACACACACACACCAACATTCACTGCACTACCACACATGCCGGGAAACCGGTCAGGACCTTAGAGCTTGTCCCGGTTGGGACGGTGCCCCGCTGGTGGAAGATACCTAGTTTGGGGAAAACCCCGCTCTTCGATAGTAGGTTGGCGCTGGATCTCGCCATCCAGCAAGGGGAAAGATCACCGCCACCTCCCGAGGAAAAACACGCACTTACGGGACTAATGACCTGCGTAGTTGACGTGTCCGGAATCACGAACAATCAATCAATCAATCAATTAGTCATGCGAGAGTAATGTTGCCGGACGAAGCGACAATTGAAGCCCAGTTCGGCATTTTGGAAAGAGTACGCCAAAGACACTTTCGTATATTTCGTATTATTTTGGGTACGAATTCATAGAAACTTAAATATACGAGTATATACTTACTTACTTATATAACATATACGAGTAGAGATGGCAGTTCTGATTCATGTCACACCCGTGTTTTGGGTGTTTTGAAAAATCCAGTTGCTTCACATGCTCATGAATTGTTTGCGAGATGCGTATTTTAGGGCAAATACCTATTTTAGGGCAATAGGGGAATACCTATTTTAGGGCAAAATCAGAGTACTTGGTACTTTTAAGTGGCACTTTGAAATCAATGAATGGTAAAATAAACTACTAGTTTCCATGTCTTATTTCACACCATACTGAAAAAAAATTATTTGAAAATAATCTTTTTCTGGATTTTAAATTCATAATCTTGTTCTTTCTGACCCTCTCTCCTTCCTCTTCCCTGTTATTTCTATCCGTCCCTTGTTCTTGTGTCTCTCACTTTCTCTCACACTCCTTTTCTCTCTATCTCTTGGTCTCTCCCTCCCGTTCGCTTTCCTCGCTCTTAATCTCCCTTGCCCTTTCGCGGGTTCCTTTTCCTCTTCCGTTCTCACTCGTCCTCACTTTACCCTCTCTTTCTGGCAGTCTCTCATTATTTTTATTTTCCCGCTGTCATTCATTCTTGCCTTCTTGCTTCCGCTCCTACGTTAATTTATTCGTTCTTTCATCTTTTCTTTTCTTGATTGTATTTTTTATGCCTTTTTACTTCAATTTGAAAACTTTTGCAGATTGATGATTTCTTCGTGTTTCTTTCAAACGGCAGCCTGACCCTGAAAACGTAAAAAAGTAAATTGCAAGCATGAATACAATTTTTTAACTCAGAGTATCAAATATTTCATTGTGTCAAATGGTCCGGCCGGTTCTGAATTTGGATCAAGATGTGTTGTGGTTTCTATTGTGTCAGTCTTTTTTGCATATCCTGAAACACACGATTCGATTTTCGTAAGACGAGAATTTACTTCAGTGTGTTTCTGTTAAAGCGTTCTAAAAAGTTCTAATAAAGTACACCTACGGCTACAAAATTGTTTATAGGTCGTATATATAAAATTTTGCACGCACCGATATATTTGAGCACTACTTCACAGACAGCGTATACTCCGTCGTTTACATCGTCTACTTTAAAGGAACCTCCGTAATCTTCCCTTCTTCCTTAATTTTTCTCTGAAACAATTCGTTCTACTTCCTTTCATTACTCATTCAATTTTAATAATTTTCTCCTATAAAACCACTCTTTAGCAAGTCGATTAACTAAGAACTTCAATCCCTCTCATAAACACGATATTTTTTGTAAAATATTGATTTGTATATTTGAAATAATATTTTAATAATTTGATGCAATTTTAAACAAAATTACGAAAATATATCAAGTAACTCAAAAACGTGTCGTGGTTTCAACTTCGGCATCATTAAGCAATTTTTTCTTCCACAATTTATTGCGTACAATTCTCCTCAAACATTTTAAAAATGCAAAATATAGCGAGATGTAACCCACTTGTTATTTTCTGACGCGAAAATGCGATTTTCTGGCATTTTAAAGAATTGTTTTAACTTTTCGCAGTTGTGATAAAGGAAGTAAAAAATAACATTTAGAAAACGACGTTCAAAATAAAGCTTCACCTCAAAACTGGAGCAAGTTTGACTGCCATCTCTCACAGTAAATTTTGCAAGGAATTGCTTAGCTGTTGTGTTCTACGTGCAGAAAAATACCACTGTGTTGCTTACTGCAACAAATGGAGAGAGAGAGAAAGAGACGGAATAATGACGCAGTGTTCCGTCATCTTTTCGTCGTAAACGCTCTCACCTTCGCAGGGATGTCCAAAGTTTTCAATAAGCAGTTCGTAAAAATACAGAAACCCTCTGAAGTGGAGCATGGTTTGTCCATTACTAATAAAATAGCGAGAAAGTAAAACGAATCATTTCAAAGATCTTGTAGTGTTAATGGAAGAAAATGTGAATTTATAAACTCGTTTTTTCATTACTAAGAATGTCTTACAAACTTATTTCAAATCTTTATTTACAGAAAGAATGATCAAATTCTATAATGTGGGTTAGAGCTTTTGTGTAAACATATTTTAAATCTTCAAATAATTAAATACACCCTTGAAATAAGCATTCCTTGACAGTATTTGTATCTTTTTAAAGTGTACATCTTTTCTTGCATCCATATTTTTTGGTGACGCTAATCCGACTGGTAGCCAAATTTTGGAGAACCCTGCCGTGCAGCCTCCGAAAACTCTGAGCCTCCGCTAAATGTTGCACGTAGCGAAACTCCTTTACTTTATCTCCGCAATTTATTTTACGTCCGTACCTTCTTCGTAATATTTTTCGTCTCTGTCATTTATGCGCCCAGTTTTCCCACACGCCCAAGGATTCTCTCCGTCTTCTCGCATCCGTTATCTTCAGCCCCGTTTACATCATGTCTTTTGCTTACGCTTCATCGCTTAATCTTTAATCAACGTTCCTGTAATCTTCCTGCCACTTTTCTTCATCAAGTCCTTTCCATCTCGGAGATTAAAAACCGCGCTGTAAATTCAAGATCCCAATATTCTTCCTCGGCGGAGCTACACTGCTGCGTCATGTTTCTTAGACTACACATTTCAAGAAAAATATTGCTTCACGGAAATAAAATGCACGTGTCGACTCATTTCAGGAATTTAATTTACTCTACTATGATAAAAACACTGTGGCAATGCATCAAAGATCTCAGTATATACAGTAAGATATTATTACATTATTTAAGAATTATTAGAGAACTCGGAAAACATAATTATATTTCTTAGGGAACAATTGAATTAAATAGAGGAATTTGTTTTTCATTTTCATAAAAAAGTATACTATTATGTATTTTTCTGGGCAGTGAGTATGTTAGTCTCAAATGCACGAAAAATATTTAGAGCTGCTACTTTTTAATTATAGCAGAACCCAATTATAACAACAACAAAATTCTAATTCTATTCTCTAGCTGGGAAAATGATTTATAAGGATAAAATACCTTACCATTTAATATATATAATAATAATTACCATTTTAATATATCAAACTTTTGCATGATAAAATTAATCTATTAATATCTGTGGGCTGGATAATATATACATAATAGTGACATAAAGATCCTAACAATTTTTAACATGAATCTATTTCTAAATTGAATTAAAAAATATTTATTCTTATAACATAAATAATTTTTAAGTGGTATTTGCAATCCATGAAAACAATATTCGGATTTCACATTAATAATGTATCCGTACATTACGATATTCATACATATCAGCATCTGAGAGGCAAACAGCCATAATTAACTTTCATTAAAACAGTTGATACGACCATCACAAAATTCATGCTTTGAATATTGTTATGTAGTAAAATATGGTATCAACAACCTAAAACAAGTTCCCAATTCATTGTGATAATGAAGTAAATCCCATCTCCTTTCAGTGAAAAAATCGTATGTGGTTTTCACGTATTCTGGAAACAACGATCACTGGTGTCTATGCAAAAAAACAAATGTGTTATTTTGATAAAATGAAAGCATTGCAACAATACGATAATTTCACAAATGGAGTAAATATGAAAGCAGATATAATTACTCTTTACAAAGTGGGCGAGGGTGGAGTTGACACTTTAGATGAAATGATTGAAACTTACAGCGTAAACTCGTTACGGCAAGATGTATAACGAGACGGTCCGTAGCAACACCCCCTGGATATAGAAAGCCTCCACACTGATTAGTGAAGTCATCAAGGTAGTCCGACCGGACAGCTGCGCAAATCGCAGTTATACTAGAAACCCTTTCTTCGTTTGCAATTACTATTCTGAAACTGTATTACAAAATATATTTTCATATTTAATGTTCACATCAGTGAAATTTTATACTATTTGTTTCAAGAATCCATAAGAAATTCGTTTGAGTGCATTTACCTTCAACTTCTTAAGAGTGATGTCAAGAACATATTTTTGCAGATACTTTACAGCCCCAAGCATTTAACATTAACATTACATTACAAGAAATACAGTGAAAACATAATAAAGGTAGAAAGTTATATACAAATAATAATATATGTTCAAAACGTCCAGTCACATTTATTAATACATTAACACATATACAATGTTATCAAATTATAAATTATCCAGTCCGATTTTTCAATTTTATTTCACCAATTTTACAAAATATATGGTCTTTGATCCTCTTGCAATATTAAAAAAATGTATTCATTGTTGACAACATCTTAATTATGTGTTCTAAATAATGTTCACTATGAAAAATACCATCATTCATTTGCACGCATTCATTTGCAAGCTCCGACATTTCAACCTGTGACAATCTAATCTCTCAATTAAAATCAATTTTGGAATGTGAGGAAATTGAAAATAAAAGGCAGCAACGTACTGTATAATTAAGAGGGAGCTAAAATTGTTGTTTTCGTGGACAAGAATTAGTTATATTTTTCCAATAAAACTCTTGAAATAACTTTAATTTCAGTTATCTGCTTTACTACATGGAGAGTATTAAATTCCTGATAAATTTTCAGACACAGTCCTCTTCAGTAAAACATTTTTCTAATCAAAAACATATCCAACATGTCATAAATTAAATTAATACTGCTAATGTTTCGTGGAAAATCTTGATTTCTTAATTTCGTCACAGGAGAATTTTTCTGTATTAACTAAAATTCAAAGCACTATCTACAACTTCCGAAAGAGAAATCACTGGATCAGAATAGTTTTAAAAAGGAAACACAATCATCACTTTGTTTAACAATTGTCCAAACTGGAAACACTGTAACTTTCCTCAAATTTTCCAACGTTGTACAAAGAAACTGTTAAATATAAACTTGCTGCAAAACCACACTAGCAGCATCGACAGCTACCGGTTGGGAGTTCTTCATCCTCCTTTTCTTTTCTGCTGGAGTTTCTCGCCTTGTTTGCTAGAAAAGGAGGTAGGGCAGTCAAGACATCCTCCACAATTTTTTTAATTGAGAGACACTCAATTTATAAAATGGTATTTCACCCGTCGTATCGCACATAACTGTTTCTCACAGTATATCATTCTCATGAAAGTGGCGATGGCAAACCTGTAAAATATTGCAAAAAATTAAAACCTGTTTAATACTAGTAAATAATTAACAGCAAAAGCATTTAAAAATCAAAAAAAATAATTAATAAAGTACAATAATAAGACAACCATCGGATTTAGCAAGGATGGATTAAAAATTAATTTGAATGGATTTAGTATATTAATTAAGTTCTGCTATAATGTATAACCTAAAAATATTTGAAATTATTTAAATGTTCATTTCTGTAAGCCTTATTATTTGAACTGTGTAATGTTTTAAGAGTAAAAGTCACTGTACTAAGTTGAATTCAAACTTGGTCTAATAGAAAATAAGTATTACTCGTTTTTGGAATGTTGCAGAACATTCCAAAAGGTTATCCGCAAGGAAATGACTACGAATAAAATGAATACTTACGATGGATGTTCTTGAAAAGTTGTAATTCCATTGATGTTTCGCAGGTCATTTTCGTCGCATTTCAGTATCTTTTGAGAAACCAAATAGGCCCTACATGGACTTTAAACCCTTATAAGCGCAACGCACGACAGTTAAGTACAGCGCGTTTATATCGCTTTTTGGAAGAAATATCACTGATATGCTACCACCAATACTTGAAATGAGTACTGAATTTCTTCACCAATTAGGAAAATCTTCACATCTTTCAAATTACAACACACCGTTGCTATCAAAACAACTGACCATGTGGAAATCACGCTGTTGGCTAGGACTACCCTGGGCGCCATGACACTACGTAACATGCTCAGTGTGGAGGCTTTCTTTATTCAGGGGGTGTTGTCCGTAGTCATATTTGATCTATTAATATTTCTGTAATAATAATATATTTGGGGGTTAAAAGAAAATTATAAATAGAAATGAACTCGTAAAGGAGTTACTAGTGAGTCTCATTGCAGAAGGACTTCGGCGGAGGGCTGAAATATCATACCTACAGTGTAGTATTCTTACAGTGCTTTAGTTAACATGTTAAATTTGCTTTTCTTGTCTATGATAAGGATCCATGTTCAGAAAATAGGATCCATGTTTAGAAGCGACTGTCGCAGTTATTTCCTCAAATATAAAGGAGTAAGAAAAGAAAAATATGAGCCTTGCAAAGAAGAGAAAGTCAAAGACTTTCTAAATGAGTCAAAATGTATTTTTTTACAATGCCAGTACTATTTGTGGAAACAAAATATAATATTATTTATTGTAATTAAATATTTTAAAATGATTACTGATTGTAATTTCTCTATCTCACCTCTCTCCCAACAATTACTGTGGCAGATTAGTAGAAATTCTTGATGTGAAGAATTCATTGTCAATTGCAGTAGAAAACGCACAATTTAAAGAAAATAATTTTTGTAATGAAAGCGTAAGAACTTTCGCATTCCACAAAATATCTTCTCTATCTGAGTGGCACAAACCGAGCAATAGTGTAAGTGTACGTGGATTGCAAACACTCCCTTGTTAAAGGCTATTGGTTTTCCCTAAAACCAAATTGGAAGCATGAAAATAATAGGTTTTAATATTCATTATTTCGAACTTGTAGACTGATTTTCATTTGTCTCAAAGTAAATGTTATAAATTTCTTGAGATGTAGAGCGATTGAAAATGATCACTTTTTGACACGATTTGACTTTTTGAATATATACAGGTGTCTCGGAATAAATATCACAAATTTGTAGAAAATGTAGGGAGATAATGATGACAACTTTTTCCAATGAAAATGTGGTAATAAATTTCATTTAACGAAGTTACGCATGTCACATTTACCTCTAATTGTCAGGCAGCTTCGTTGATGGCTCGCAGGGTCACGTTCTTAGGCTGTCGAAGTTATTTCTTGTAGCCGCCAAACACCAAAGTATGATGGGTTGCCTACCAATCAGGGGCTAATTATATATATATATATATATATATATATATATATATATATATATATAAGTGTGTAACATGTGAAACTTCATTACATGAAATTTTCCACCACATGTATGTTGGCAAAAAGTTACTACTGTAGATTCTCCAACAAGTTATCCAAGTTTGAAACATTTATTTTGGGACACCGATAGCGAGAAATTTCTTGTAAGGGAGTTACTCACATGACATTTGCACCTGAATGTTAGACAACCGTATATGCAAACTTCTATGATATGTACATGAAATCTGGATTGCGTAAGAACTTGATCTGCAGAATCCGTGTGCACACGGAATTGCTTAAAAATCAGGAGCAAATGTTGCATGTGTAACTCCGTTACGTGAATTTTCTAATCGTCGGCAAAAAGTAATCGTTTTCGACCCTTTGCATTCCTCATTTATTATGAGATACTTTACATAAATAGAAAAATCATTTGCAATCAGCAATCCTTTGGACCGTGCGTCATTAAAGCCAAATGAACAGCACCCAATTCTCCCCCAATTTCGGCCAACACGCCGCCTCAGTCCTCGCAGCCGAGATGGCGGGCTATCGTCATTCCAGCCACGCGCCCGTGTAGAGCATCGGTGCATCGTCAATAGCAGGATATCTCTTGTATTGAACCCATTCTGCGGCGGCGGTCGTTGTGTGCGGGGGCGAGGCGGCGCTGGGCGGGGCGGCGCGAGGCAGCGTGGAGTGGGCGGAGCGGGGCAGGAGGGGATGAAGTGGAGCGAGGCGAGGGGAACTGCATTGGGGGAGGAGCGGAGGTGGGCTGGGGCTGAATGGGATGGACGTGAGAGGGGGGGCGTGGCGTGCAGGTAGTCAAACAGGCCCTTCCGCGCGATAAGGAACAACACTCGCCCGCGCCCGCGCCCTATCCGCCGCGCCCACGCGCGCTCCGCAAACGGTGCCCGCGCGCGCTCACGCCCACGCCATTGCGCGCGCGGCGGCGGCGGCGGCACGTACGCGCGACGTGCCCAGCCGCGCACCTGCCCACCCGCACCTCTGGAGCCTCGCTCTCCACGCCTTCTTCGCCAACCCCAACCACCCACCCACTAATGCAACGAACGTTCGAGAACCTATTACACAGAATACCACCGATCTCACACCACTCCCATCTCAAACCTCCCATTTCAAACACCAACCTCAAGCCAGCCATCTCAAACCAACCACCTCAAACCAACCACCTCAAACCAACCACCTCAACCAACCACCTCAAACCAACCACCTCAAACCAACCACCTCAAACCAATAATCTCATTTCAACCCTCCCATCTAATCTTCCCGTCTTAACCCTCCCACCTCGCATGAAACCTTTTACTTTCTCGACATCACGACGTCGCTCCTGCGGTTCCTACCCATCCCTTCACCAATTCTACACACCCCATTCCATCTCTACACCATCTTTGCGCCTACACCATCCCTCGCGATCGTTTGCCGCCGCCACCGCAGCGTCGCGCCACTCACCACTCGAAGACTCGTAGCGTCGCAGCGTCGGCGATCCCCAGCAAAAGCCAGAATTAAATACCGAGCCAGAGCCCGAGCCCGTGCTCGTGCCTATACAGGATGTCCGGGGAGGAAACGTCTAAACTTCGAAAATAAGCTCTTATGACAATTCTAAGCATATTTTGTCTAATAAACTACGAGGATATTTCGAATGGTTGAGCCGCAATAAACACTCAAAAGTTGGTTTGAAATATTGATTTGTAGTCAAAACTTTGCATTATAGAAGCATAGAAACACTTCAGAAACATATAAATTGTTTATTATTTACAAAAGAAATGAATATATTTGTTCAAAAAGAGAAATTAAGCGAGAAAAGCACCCAATTTACACAATTCGACTGCTTTTTTGTTTCTCGCTTAATTTTTCTGTCTGAGCAAATATACTAATTTCTTTTGTAAATAATAAAAAAAATCATGTTTCTGGAGTGATTCTATGCTTCCATAATGTAAACTTTTGCCTACTCTCTGAATCTGAATCAGTGAAATTGTCGCTGATTCAATCAGTGAGAGCCGAAGTCACTGATATCTTCAGTCGAAATGTGTAGATTTGCTGACAATCAGCGAATATGCGTACCTTTTCATAATGACGCCAGTATTTCACAGGTCGTCAGTGGTAAAAGTGCCGGGCCACCATCGTTCACTGATCGTTCAGTCGTCACGTTCAACTAGTTGTCACAGATTTCACTGATTCAAACAGAGAAGTTTCACTGATTCAAAAAGTGCGCCAGATTTTCACTGATTTGTTCAGTTCAATTCACTGATTGTCAGTGGCAGGGTTATAACTGACACTATCAGTGAATAGTCACTGTCAATCAGTAGTTTTTCACTGATTCAGACTGAGAGAGTAGAAATCATTTTTTCAAACCAACTTTTGAGTGCTCATTGTGGTTCAACCATTCGGAATATCAACATAGTTAATTAGACAAAATATGCTTAGAATTGTCTTAAGAGCTTATTTTCGAAGTTCCGACGTTTCCGCCTCGGACACCCTGTAGAGAGAGCGCCCGCGCAGCGTCCGAGACCATTAACAGCGCTGATTGACGCGGCAGCGCCGCGAGGAGGCACAAGTAGACACGCAGGAGAGCGGCAGAACTGTCGGGAGCAAAGCACGCCTTCGAATGCTCGACCCCGAACGAAATGAGGGAACCGACAGTTATAAAAATTACGCATTTAATGAGTTTCTTTCTTGACATCACGACCTCGCTTCATTTGATTCCTACCCATCCCTTCACGAATCCTACACATCCCATTCCAGCTCTACAACATCCTTGCGCCTACCCCATCCCCAGTAACGCAGCTTTGACAACTGACTTTGCGTCAAAAAATTTCTTTCACATACGTCGTGTCAAAAGACTTCAATGAATATTCATGCCAGATTTAACGTAAGTGAATCAACGTGTTTGCATGTGGAAGCGTAACTAACAAATACAGACGAACTATCTAAGTTAAAATTGTCTCCTGCCAAAATTAATTACTTTTTCCACACGTGTATATAATACTTTCTTGTACATTCCAACATGCTATACAATTATATAAAATTCCTAAATTATTAATTAGTAATAAGAATATGCAACTGTAACAACAGAAAAGGGAAGAGAAAAATCTGTATATAAAGCATCTTAACAGCGTGTCAAGGTTAGAATTCTTGAAATGATACCTCCACAACTCCTGTGCCTCACCTTCAGAGCGTCGATGTGGTGACCTTAACTCTTTACGAGTATTTTCTACCGTACCAATGGTGCAACTCCGATCGGCACCTTCGCACAACACCTTCCTGATAAGGACGTAGTGACGTCTGGAGATAGCAAGAGGGCGCTAACGCCTGATTGCTGATAGCGATTGTCGCCCTCAAGTTGTCGATGCTCTTCTACCCTCCCTCCATCGGGAAAAACTCATGATGTGGTTCCGAATGGACTTTGATTTTTAGGGGAGCAGTAAATGTTTTGTCGTAAATTACTCTTGTTCATCTCTCACAATAAAAACGTTATTAAATTTTGTAAGCTCACCGAATGAAAAGTACCTTTTGAAACATATTAAAATTGTTTTCTGGATTTAAAATTAGAGAAGATGGACTATAACATTTATTATTATTATACATAACATTATATATTATTATTATTATATATAACATTTATTATTATTATACTTCATTTTTTATATAATTCAATTTTCCCTCGAATTCCATTTCATTCTTGACAACATATTATTATTATTATTATATTATTATTATTATTATTATTATTAGTTTCACGAATTGGCCATCATGGAGCTACATGGTACGTGCTTTGGGGCTCAGACTTGATTATCGGGGTAGGTGCATGTTACGTTTTCTATGGGGGGGAATCAGCATTTTAACGCTGATTCCATTTTTATACCCCAAGGTTTGTTGGCCGTGGAAGATGGGAGGAAATTATGATAATGATGAGGATGATGATGATGAAGAAGATGAAGGTGATGATGAATGATGAAAGAGACACACACAAAGGTACAGAGACACAACACAATCATGCCCGCGGTGCGACTTTAACCCGCGATCCTTCGGTCCGAGACCGCTACTGCACTACTGTCTTAGCGATTTTGGTCATCGGATCGGCATTATTATTATTATTATTATTATTATTATTATTATTATTACCATTATTATTATTACCATTATTGTTTTTATCACCATTATTATTATTATTATTATTATTATTAGCCTTATATCCCATTACCGTGCAAGTACTCCCACGCAATGGTGAAGGTCCTCATACAGCATTGTTTCCACATGAGCCTGTCCGGAAAAAACGTTGAGATTCTGAAATGCTAAGCGAGAACAATTTTAGTAATACCTATTCACTTCCTAACTGTTCAAATCACTTCAAAACTGTTCAAAATTCAAGTCACAAATAACACTTCAAATCATTGTTCGTTGAACACTTTTATTAAATTCTGCCAATTAAATAATTTTTATTAGTCACTGTTCATTAATTCACTGATCAATATATTCTATAAACTTTTTCTGAATTTCAGCCACACTGCTCTATTTATTTTCATTCATCCTTGCACTTCTCTGTCTTCATTCACATTACTAATACCTATTCTAAATTCGTCACTCCATAGGTGGTTTGGTTGTCCAACACCCACCTCGACGTCCACTTATTTTTCCAGTCTTGGTTTTCCATGCTGCTAGTCCCTTCCCATCTCCATTTTTTCTGGCCTCAGTGCTTGTATTTATTATTTTAGTTTTCATCCTGTCTTCATTTCTTATAACATGTATAACGTTAACATTTTGTAATATTATTGTGACGTACGTTCTGGTATAACGTTGTTGGATATGGTGTAAACGATATGATATTTATGAAGATAAGGTTAACTTCATTTTTTATATAATTCAATTTTCCCTCGAATTCCATTTCATTCTTGACAACATTTTATTACCCTGCTAATAGAAAACAATTAATGCTGAAAGTCCGAAGTATTCATTCAAAGATTCGAATTCTGCATTATTTTTATATAGTAAGCTTTCTCCCACTCTTAGAAACATACTGACGTCGTTTTAGCATATAATACCAAACTAACGAGTTCATTAAATAACGTACAAAAGACGGCCCTTTCCCTTTGATCACTAACACTGCGCTCAAAAGCAAAGAGTAATTTTCACTCTCCCACTTTTAAACGTTTCAATTTTTAGCCCGAGAGACCGCATGAATGGATCTCTTTCCATAACTGCATCTAGTAGTAAGCGGACCTCGGGAACGTAAACGCTCCCGAGTACAAAGCGTCTCGAGAAACAAATTCAAATCGCGCGCAGTCGCCCCGCAGGAGAGTAAGGCAGACCGCCGCCGCCGTAAGCAAAGAAAATAGAAGGAAGCAGGCGCCACTTGGAAAGCGAGAAGGGGAAATTTCGAAAGGGAGAGGCGACGTCAGCAGGTTGTTTTACATAAAGAAACAGCGGACCCGGAAGTTTGCTGTATAAATTCATGTAGACATTCAGATTCAGTGGTCTGTGCGCTACGAGACGACTCGGCGGCGGCGGCGGCGACAGTGGGGGCGAGGAGGCAGGGACGGGTTGGCGGCATCTGCAACGACAGCCGTGCCCGCGCGGAGACGGCGCAGTCGAAGTGGGGGATGAGGGTGACGTTACTGCGGAGGCACGAGCTATGTTGTGGAAGAGGAGATTGGATCAGCGTCCGTCACGGAAGCGTCGGTACTGTCGGCGATGGTGATGTGAACACGAGTTGAAAAAGGCGAGGCTGTGTCGTAGAAATGGAAACAGTGGGGAAGCAGTATTTTACGCAGGAGGTGATACATTAAGAAAGTTGCAGCGGTGGTGGTGACTGAATCGATTGAATTGGCGGCAGAAATTAGGGGCAGATGCTGTTGGATTCTCCGACGAAGGAAAAATATTTTGCTAGTACTGGCGTTGTGGTTTCGTGAAGACGAGGCAGTATTGGTCAACACTCTTAACATGAAGAAAATACTCGTATAAGAAAATCCGAAAATAATATAAATAATATTGATTGTGGCTTCAAGAGTTTGGAATGTAAAAACCTGGAAGGTGCAGACTGTAGTGATTAATAATAATTTTGCTCTAGCTACTGTATAAGAAACTTCAAAAACTCTCAGAAATCTATTTTGCGAGCGGTGATGGTTGTGAGTGGTGTGTTTGGAATTGTAAAGCTGACAGGTTGTTTATGGAAGAGTGGAGTTACCGGAATAGTTGAAGAAACCTCAGAGACAGAATCGACGATGGCGTGAGTGCTGCCAATTACAGTGCCTCCTGGTGGATTAGTGTCCAGTTCGTTCCGGCGTAGAAGCGAACTCTGCGGCTGCATCGCCACCGCAACCGCCGCCGCCGCCACCGCCGCTACCGCCACCGTCACCGCTGCCACTGCAATCGCCGCTGCCGCCATCGCCACAGCCGCCGCCGCTGCAGCCATCGACAGCGACACCGACACCGACACAGCCGCTGCCGCCATCGCCACGGCCGCCGCCTCCGCCACCAGCAGCGCCACCGCCTCTGCCTCTGCTTCTGCCTCTTCCTTTTCCTCTTTCTCTGCCTCTGCCGCCTCCCTCTCTCACCGCCACCGCCACCGCCACCGCCACCGCCCTCGCCACGGCCACCCCCACGTCTCCGCCTTCGACGCTGGCAACGCCGTCATTACCGTCCCCGTTCCCGTCCTCGTCCCCGTCTCCGTCCCCGTCCCCGTCCCCGTCCCTGTCTCCGTCTCCGTCTCCGTCTCCATCCCC
Source organism: Acheta domesticus (assembly GCA_031308135.1). Classification (NCBI taxonomy): domain Eukaryota; kingdom Metazoa; phylum Arthropoda; class Insecta; order Orthoptera; family Gryllidae; genus Acheta; species Acheta domesticus. The sequence goes on from JAHLJT010009436.1 coordinate 165,159,750, forward strand.
GTCCCCGTCCCCGTCCCTGTCTCCGTCTCCATCCCCGTCCCCGTCCCCGTCACCGTCCCCGTCCCCGTCACCGTCACCGTCGTCGTCACCGTCGCAATCGCAATCGCAATCGCCGTCGCCGTCGCCGTCGTAGCAGCGGCGTCCGCTATCGCGCCCCTAGACACATTACTTCCAATATTCATCGCGCAGAGCGTCGCAGTCTCCGCGGGGCATGGCGAGGCGGGAGCGGGGGCGAGGCCCGCGAGAGGGATGTTTGAGGGACCACCCCAGCGAAAAGACTCCCCCAGGGGGGCGAGGACGCGACAGGGGGCTGAGGAACACCAGGGGTGGGGCACCACCAGCTAGAGGCCGCATTCGTCGCCCCGAGGTATTTTGTCAGCCATTCGTTCCTAGGGTGTTGGCACGAATGGAAAATGATAACTACACTGCTTCTCTTGCAGCATATACTACAGAGTAATACTCGTAGTGAAAATTTGTTGTTATTAAATGTTACCAATGACGTTCATTGCAAACTTTATTCGTAATTCAACTTATTACGATAAACGAGAGCAGGGTAGGGATTTTGAAGCTCAAAAATACTCGCCCATTAGTTAATGTTTTTCGCATAAAAATATTTTTTCGAAGAGTTTTAATTGCATTTTATATTCTTTAAATGCATTTAAAGACAAGATTAAGCCCTACGTATAAAATATATGACTTTATGACGTCATTCGTAAGGTTTTTTAGTATGGATTAATTTCATCTTGTTCCTAAAAATTTCATTAACTCCACAAAAAGTGGCTAATAACTATTTCATACACTTTTAATATAATTAAGGTGAATGTATTTATCTCATGAATAGTCTGCTGTAAAAATATTTTTCATTATTGAACAACATACCACATATTCTTCTCTTCATATAGAATATAGTGAGACGAAGGAAACATTAAATTACATCCTTATTAAGAATAGCTAATCATCTAATATTTCTGTGTATTGTGAAATAATATTGTAATTTTGTTGGTAATCAAAATTTAAGTCTAATTCTGAGCGTGAGTGATGGAAGGAGGAAGGGCAATCCGAACATTCGAATTATGCACAAAATTACTTCTTTTAGTGATAAACATCCACGTGACTCGTCGATATTACTCCATGTTGTCTGCGCTCTTTAAAAAAATATGTCACAGTAAGAAATAAAAACTTTCCTGAGAAAAAATCTAAAACTCCCAACAAATTTAACGTTATTAGATTGGTATTTTGTGAGAACAGGGAAATATTAAATTCAACTGATTCCTGATTAAGTGAATTGCGAATACAGTTTTGTAATGAACATCCACGTTGCTATAGCAAACTGAATATCTGTTGGGGCCGGTTTTTACTGTCTCCGCAGCATACAGGAATCTCTTGGATGCACACTGGTAGTTTTTTCTCTGTGTATTTTTATGTCGGAAAAACATTTATAGACTCCTACATTTAAAATTAGATAACTCGAGCCTCTTTATCGTGAAATACTAAAAAACTGTAAAATTACCTATCGATACAAATATCGTAGGTTGCACAACATATTTTTTTACATTGCACAACACGATCTTTTTTTGTAATTTTCATCTGATCTATTAATTGACTCCGGAGGCGTCAAATGCTAAGGACATCAGTCCCGTAAGTGTAGTGCATGGTTTGTTTGTTTCTATCACGCGAGATACCGCCCCGGCTGAGTCAAGCTCTAAGCTCCCAATTGGTCTCCCGACAGTGTGGTATTGTACTGCAAGTAAGCGTAGATGTGTGTAAGTAATGGGGTGAAGATAGGTCAAGGAAGAGGAAGGAAAGATCGCACGCGTTCAGTGGCCCGTTTGTTAGGGTACTGCTCAGACATTCGCCTGATGATCGGAGCAACCACGGAAAACTACCGATCATAGCAGCCGACCGCTAGAATTCTCCACCAGATAGCGACTGAATTCGACCTAGCTATCTAGTGTCGAAAATCCTGCCGCCTCGACCCCAAGGACTCCCGGTGAGAGGTACCGCAGTGTCAGCAGTTCATGCCCTGCGCCATCTAATCCGTTTTCGTCTGATCTGAAACTCGATCTGAAACTATGTCGTCTTCCGATCACAGCTTTCCCATCCCTGTGTCTTTAGGGTAGGGAGTCGTTGGTTGGGGTTCTTGCGTTGGATAAGGTGCGGGCGGCGCGGGGCAGCGCGGGCGGCGCGGGCGGCGCGGGCGGCGTGGGTGGCGCGGGCGTCGGTGATGGCGGGGCGGGGTGGCGCGAGCGGCTGAACGAGAGGTGCCAGTGAAGTTGCGGGCGATGACAAGGACGCATCGCAGTCCTCATTTTTTTTCTTTTGCTTTCTCCAAAACGTCTCTACCTTCGCTCGTATCGCCTCGGCTATGTACGGCGCCTGGCATTTGGTGCAGATATGAAATATCTTTCGCGATGTAACGCGCCACTTCACCGTGTCTGCTGGTGCATTAACACACGTTCGGCTGCAGATGTGGCCATATGGTTGCCCAGAGAAATAACTGTCGTTTTGAGAAAGCGGTGTCAAGATTTTTAATATGTGAAGTTATTGACACTGAATAACCGCTGTTTATTAAAGGATCAATACAATTTTACTGTTAAAAATCTCTCATTTTTTAGAAGAAATTTTACTACTTTAAACAGCGCGATACCTAAACCTAACATTAACTAGCGCGAGATGTGATCAACCACCTAACTGTAATATCTCTGAAAAATGTAATTGTTAACGATTGCTAATTTTACTACTTGCTCCTTTGTTTAGTTTTCGTAATAATACACCAGTTTTTATTTCCTTGTTGCATCTTTCCATTCTGTTTGTTTTTCTTCTGCTCTTCGTTGAACCATTGAACTTAATCGAAAAACACTTTCTGTATCCTTACCCACTTCATCCTCTCCTACCTTTCTGATAGATCTAAAGGTCTGTCTCTTTTATTGCTTCTCAACCCATTATTCATAGACCTGCACGAACTGGAGTTTTTCATCATCATTCATTCAGAAAGTAACTTTGTGAAAAGTTCGAAGAACTCAATTAGGGATACTTTAAGCTCTTTTTCGCAATTTTTACTGGCTTTCATTACTTCCCGGTGTTGTTTGTCCGAGCTTTCCGGCGTGAAAGCAGACGCACTTAAACGTGAGCTGGCGAAGATTCTCCGCATTAAGAGAAAAAAGAATTAAGAGGGGCGTGACTGATCGCGCTGGGGGCTGAAATGAATCCGCCGACCGGAAACGAAACACCAGCCGATGAAGTTCTGCCGCGGAAAATCGGTATTGTTATTGGGGGGTAAATAAACACGGCGAATCGTGGTCGCCGCCGAGAGATTGGAAACGGGGTCGAACGGGCCGCGAGGGGGAGATGGTGAAGCACAGGAGCAGGAGAAGATGAAAGGGCGGAGGGGTCGATGGGAAAAGAGAGCGGTGAGTAGGTCGAACTGAGAGGACAGAAGAAGAGAGCGAAGACAGAGAGAAGAAGATAGGATGGTTAGGGTGTTATTGGTGAAGGTCACGAGTAGACACCAAATATTTAGGCAAATATCAATTGTACTGTTTTGAAAAATGGCCTCGCGGATAGCTCATGGTCAGCGAGCATGCTTTCCATGACGGGACCCCGGGTTTGATTCCCATGGGGGAAGATTTTAGTGTGCGCTTTCCTTGCAATGTCCCAGTATATGACGCTGTGTGACGACTGAGAAACCTCACTTCTCGGCGTGGGGATGCCTATGTGCTAACCACACGTACCGCGTAATCCATGGCCGCAAGATCTGGGACGCCGCTAGTAGGACCAGATTTCGTCAGAGGTTGTTGCGCCGAAAGACTAACACACAGACTGTTTCGAAAGATACCACAATGAAAATTAATTATAAATACACTACATGACTTAACTACCTTACAGTGACTACATTTATAGAGCATAAAACATCTAGAACAACTTTAGAGTAAAAAAATGGCCATTCTTCATTAGTGATGTAATTTTTCAACCATGCATCCATCCAGATATACAAATTGATTTGAGAAAATTGCATCTACCTCTTCTCCAGCTGCTTCAGTCTTAACCATGGATAGAATAGCAATAATAGATCCAGATATGGGTGCGAAGGTACAGCTGAAAAGAACCCTAAATACGGATTTTACGACCAATATTCGAGGTGTTCACGACATATTATTAAGGTGATTTCAATATATTTTTCCTACCTAAACTACAGTACGGGGGGATAACTAAAATATTGGATAAATGAATAAAACTTATTTTGAATATCAGGCTCAAGCTAAATACATTGAAGTAAAATCCCGAATGAACGAAATGGCATTCTGCATAAAAAATTGAAACATTGATCCTGGGTAAAACCTCAGGAGGCAGCACAGTTCAGTGCCAATTTTCCCAACTTTAAAATATGCATCAGTCACATGCGTAGAAGTAGATATATATTTTCTGCTTTTAGTGATTTGGAGTGATGAAAAAACAGATTCCAGACAATTTACAATAGGTGTTGATTGAATATTGCGAGGCAAATTATGGGGAATCACTTAATTTCTGAGCTTTAAGATAAATTCCCTTTCATTGTATAATTGTATCTTTATTTACTACAATCACATTTTGTTATTTACATCTTTATTTTCTTCTTTTTATTATTTCATACTACATTTTCAATGAGACAGTTTTAAGTAAAATAGCTTTATTTCGAAACGACATTTTTATTTCAATTTATGCTCATTTTAAAAATTATAAAGTTTACTTTTCTTTTTAACCAGGCTAATTTAGGTGGCATGAAATGAGAGATTTTGGAGTCTAAAAATGTGAAGCCTAGTTGTGAGGCCAGTAAGTTGGCGCAGGAGCGGAGGAGGCGAAGAGAAGGGGAGAGCAGTCGAGTGAGCGAAGACGTCGGGATGGCGAAGAAGTGGAACATGGGCGGCGGATTCCTAGGCTTCACCTGGGCGGAGCGAAAGTGCGGGCGAACAAAGAGTCCGAGCTGCCGGTCCCGTGGCCAAGATCGCTAAGACAGTAGTGCCGTAGTGGTCTTGGACCGTGGGGTCGCGGGTGCGAGGGCACGGTTGTATGTGTTCGTTCTTTCAGCCCCCTATCATCACCATCACCATATCGTGTCATCATAATGTCATAACGTTACTTCCAATAGTGGTCGCTAATGACCGAGTATTTGAGAGTCCGAGTGTGGAAGTTGAAAAAAAAGAGTCCGAGTGTGGAAGAAGCTGAGAGTTGCAGCCGTGACGAAGCGAGGCGACCCAATTGTGGGAGCAGCAATAGGCGGGTCCAGCGGGGCATAGTGAACACAGAGCGGAGAGGGACCGGGCAACGCAAGGGCAGTGCAAGCGATCAGGACTTGCCGAGGAAACTCCGTGGTGAGAGCAGAGAAGTGTGGGAAGGCCACTCGGAAGTAGGGGGAGGGAGGCAATGGGCATGACGAGGGCGGCGGACGGACGGGAAGGAAACGGAGAGCGCGGCGGTGGTGGGAAGTAGGGCAACGGGGCAGAAGGAGTATAAAATGAAAGCAACACAGAGACAGCGGTGTGGATGACGGAAACGGGTGGAGAAACGGCGGCGGGAGAAGAGGTGGCGGAACGGCGAGGATGGAGGAGGCGGCGGAAACGTCTGATGAGCTGCGGGAACGGTGGGGACGGAGGGGAAGGGGAGCGGGGACGACGTGCGGGGTGGAACTCAGGCAGAGACTGGGGGGCACGCGGGGACTCAGAGGGGACAGCGGTGTGGGGAAGGCGTGCGGGGGCGGGACGTTTTGATTTATTGATTGATTCGTGTTTTCGTGCGCGTCAACTACTTAGGTCATTAGTCCCGTAAGTGCAGTGCGTGTTTTTTCTCGGGAGGTGGCGATGATCTTTTCCCTGCTGGATGGCGAGATCTGGCGCCGACCTCCCGTCGATTAGCGGGACTTTCCCCTCAACCAGGTATCTCCCACCAGCGGGGCACCGCCCCAGCTGGGACAAGCTGTAAGCTCCCGATCGGTCTCCCGGCATGTGTGGTAATGTAGTACATGTCAGTGTAAGTGTGTGTGTAAGAGGAGAGGTTAGGACAAGGAATAGTTGAATGTTGGTGTGTGTGTGTGTGTGTGTAAGGCGTGAGAATAGAACAAGGAAGAGGAAGGAAAGATCGCGCGCGGTCAGTGGCCTCGTTTGTTAGGGTATTGCTCCGGAATTCACCTGGTGTTGATCGGAGAAACCACGGAAAACTACCGATCAGAGCAGCCGGCCGCTGGAATTCTCCTTCAGACAGCAACTAAATTCGACCTAGCTGACAAGCTAGTGTCGAAAATCCTGCCTAGGACCTCCCGGTCAGAGGGACTGCAGTGACATCAGGTTGATGTACTGAGCCATCTCTCCCGGTGGGAGGCGCGGGACGGAGGCGGAGCCGGTGGGGACAGCGGAGTGGGGGACAGGAGAGTGGGAGACGGAGTGGTGACGGAGGGCGGCAAGAGGGCGGGGCCAGCGGAGCGGCGATGCGGTGCGGAGGCGGGACGAAGGCGGTGGGGGCGGCAGGTTGGAGGGTGTCGGAGAAGGCAACGGAGTAGGGGCGCAAGGGGGGGACGTTGTGTGGGGGCGGGACGGAGGCGGAGGGGGCGGCAAGCGGGCGAAGCCGGTGGGACAGCGATGCCGGGTCAGAGGGGCTGGGAACGGCGTCATGTTGGGGCGGAACGGGGGTGGCGACGGAGGCAGCGAAGCGGAGGACAGGGACGGAGGCGGTGGGGATGGCAAACGGGTGAGGTCGGTGGGGCACGGAGCGGGGGCAGAGGGGTGGCGGCGGGGGCGAGGGAGGGGGCGGGGCGCGTGGGTTATGAGAGGCGCCGCGTGCGCGAGGCGCGGCGCGGGGGCTTTGCCTAATGGCCTCCTCGTGCGTCTTGAGACGTTCGCGCGGAGTCGCTGCTGCCGCTTTCTCGAAAACACCGCAACAGCGCATCGCGGGGGCGGGTCTGGGCGCGGCCGCCTCAAGCAGCACGCGTCTAACGAATGTAGGATAGGATGAAGGAATGTTTACTTAACAAAGTGAACCGTGTTTTAAGTAATCAATATCTCACCTCGGTACTCAGGTTGCTCGCAATTCCTCTGAGCTTGAAGATTTGAAGTTCGAGGAGCAGTGGTAGAGAGCAAGTCAAATAAATGATTTTTCATAGTCATAATAAATAGATGCGGAATTTCACTAATATTAGAACGAGAATTCAATATAATTATGCGATTATAAAATACAATTACTGTTTCGTGAAGAGAATTGAAGAGTTGTCATTGTAAAAAATATATTTAGCGCGTACCGTTTATAAGGAATGTGTTTGAAAAAGTGATTTAATTCAGATCATTAAATCCTGAATTCTGTTTGTTTCATTCTGCGGCAGTGTCCTATGGACCTCACTCCAAGAGATCAATGGGAGCAAGGGAGTTCCGTAAAATTAATTAATCTCGTCGCAGATTAAACTAGTGCTGCTAAAATAGCACGTACTTTCACGCAAAATTACCGGAAAAGTATTCAAATTTTCGAAAAATTGTGCATTACCTTATTTCAGAATCTATCTTTAAGGAACAGATTTTATTAAGGGGAAACATCTCTATCCTTAATATTTTAGTTGTAGTAAGGCGGCGAAAATATTTTGAACATTTGCAATTTTCGAAAAATCAGTGCTTTCAACAAACATGAAACCTGCCTTTTTCACGTAACCGTTTCACGTTCACGAAACCAATCTTTTAAACGTTCTTCACCATAACCAACAAAAAAATCAGAAACAGTGGATCCATTATTTTGAATTTTTTTAAAATGTCCCGGGGGCTTCATGTAAAATACCTCACAAAATTAAAATATGTTTCAAACCCAAGGGGCCGCGACATTAGCCAGATCAATTGAGGAATATCAGTTTTGGAGAAAATCGGCCGAATGGTTTCGCTGCTAGCTTTGTCCGCAAACAGACGAAAAGACGGACGAACAGAGGGATGGACAGACAGACAGACTTTTGCCGTCATTATTAGTTTTCGGTATCAATGAGAGAAAACATGGATTCTGGCTAGACCAGTAATTGAGTAGTTCAAGTAATCGACTCAAAACATGAATAAATTAAAAAGACTTGTAACACAAGAAATTACAAGGGTTCTTAATTGATCCGTATTGCTTGTCACAAATGTTAACATCAATCGAAATAAATCTAAATAAAGAATGATACCAATTATTTCATTGATATCTTCATTTTGATACGTCATTTATCTTCCTCCAATCAATATTCTCATTTTTCAGCAAATAAAAAAAACATTTCAAGCTCTGAACAAGGTAATAGAGAAAGGAGTTTCTATGGTTCTGTTTTTCTTCCTCTATGGCAGGGCTTTCCAACTGGCGGCACGTCGGATCTTTTTGTGCGGCCCGCGACTGCTTTGAAAAATTTTATTATACCAACTAAATACAATAGAATTGCACAATTCATCTTATTTTTATTTAACGATATATTAATTTTTTCGTTGTATGTACATTAATAATTATGTTGAATAAAAGTTGCATCTAATATATGTTTCAGTATTATCTCAGTAGTTAGGGTAAAAACCATCTTGAAATTACGGTGCGGACCGCGGCTTAACTTGAATTTGATGTATGGCCTATAAGCCCTTCTAAGTTAGACAGCCGTGCTGTATGGTTGTATCATTCAAAATTTTAAAGGTATTATCAATAATTCCGTACCAGAGTTGCAATTGACCGTTCCTTAAAGCACTCGTGTACTCGATGTTAACGTGTCCCGGGCGGCCCGTTATTCATTGCGACGAGCGTGTCGACGCGACCTCTCGTTAAAGCGGGGCACCGCAGCGGGAACGGCGGCCCGGCACCCGCACGGGAGCTCGCAGAAGCGTTTATGCAAATCCGGGAGCGATCTCCGCGCCGCGCCGCGCCGCGCCGACGCCTCGCCCGAGACGCCCGTCACAACGCATCCCCTCCCCTCGGCCCGGCGCGCGGCAACGCACCTCCGTGACACGCCCCCGCGCCACCCCCAGCCAACGCTCCAGCACCCCCTCGCCCTCTCCACTCTGCCCCATACCCTTTCTTGGTCCCCCCGCTGACCCCGTCCCCAAACCCCGCTCCCAGACCCCGCCCCCAGATCCAGCTCTGCGACCCCACCCTCAGACCCCGTCCACAAGTCCCGCCCATAGGCCCTGCCCACAGACCCTGCCCACAGATCCTGCCCACAGGCCCTGCCCACAGACCCCTGCCCACAGACCCTGCCCACAGACCCTGCCCACAGACCCTGCCCACAGACCCTGCCCACAGACCCTGCCCACAGACCCTGCCCACAGACCCTGCCCACAGACCCTGCCCACAGACCCTGCCCACAGACCCTGCCCACAGACCCCGCCCACAGACCCCGATCCCAGATCCCGCCCACAGACCCCGCCCACAGACCCCGCTCTACATACGTGCCTTACACCGCAATCGCTCCGCCTTCTTACGTTCTGCCCCCCCTCCCCCGTCCCCACGCCCATTCCTCGCCGATTCAGCAAGAAGCGCCAGCACCGCTGCCGCCATCCCTATCCCCGTCGCCGTTGCCGCCGCCTCCCCGATGCCCCGGGATGCCTGTCGCCGTCTAGGCAACTGCCCTAGCCCGACATCTGCTGCCTTGGCCCAGCACATCCGCCACCACCTCCCCCTTCTTCTATGATGCCTGCAGCGCGCGCGCTTCTCTGACGCTTCCCTCCTCAACATTGTTACCTTCGCTCCAGACCCGACACCGCTACCACCGCACGCCCCGTCACCGCCGCCGCTGTCGCCAACGACACCGCCGCAGCTCCCGGGTTCACCCTCCGGTGCCGCCGCCAACAGCCGCCCCGGCGCGCCGGCGGTTCTCATTTTATTTATCCGCTCACGTGTAATTTCTTTCCGCCTTTCCTTTCCGTCTTTTTCGCGGCTCGCGTCTTCCCTTTTCACGTGTGCTGCGCGGCTATGATTTGATGAATGCGCCGCGCAACACTTCGCCTCACCACACTCATCTCGCGGTCGCACTTGTTCGTTAGGGGGGGCTTTTAAAAGTCCGTAAAAATCTCCCGAGGAAACATCGTTACCGCCGCTCGCCTCCGCTGATCTCCGGGGCGGTCGCCGGGTATCGACCCCGCGGTCCTATCTAGGCGGGCGTGCATAAATAAACCCGGGTGCCGCCTTCGTAGCTCGCATGTATATTTAACGGGCGCTCTTAACTCTATCTCTCGGCTTGCTGCTGACCTGGCCTTTCGTGCTCCATCAAGCAACTGCCCCGTCCAATTACCCCATGGCGCGTTTCCACCCCTCTCGCGCCCCATCCTCCCCCTCCAACCTCTCTCGTTACCCCCTCAGTAGGAGCTCGGCCCCCTCAGTCGGTTGCTACGTAACAACGCGGGTTCGCCGGGAGGTAATTTAGGCAGGCCGCCATCCCCCGCCCCCCCTCCACGCGCCCTCGTGGTGGGGGCCCTTAAAAGATTTTTGAGTAAATAAAATGGCTGCGAAGTCAACTAGCTTCGGCGTCTTTTTATCTCGACTTCAGAGAAATTCCTCCCCTTTAACCTTGTGCGCGCCGTGTTAGCACGGCTGACTGTTCCCTTTATGACACGATCTTTAGATTTTTCATTATGGAAGGAAAATAAAATGGCAGGCGAAAGGGTCGCTTTTCGGCTATGTATGACGATGCGAGCAGGTAACTAAAGAGTTCGGTGCGGAAGTGAAATATTGGAGATTGAAGAGAAAGGGGAGGTCGAAATTCTGTATTAAAGCAAATTACTTTCTTTTGAAAAACATTGTCATGAGCCATATCAACTTCAGTCTGATGTATTTGATGTGCTTTGAGATGAAGAACACTTACTTTTAACGTGCCTTTGATCACATTTCCATTGAATCACTGGAACATACTAATGAACTTGGAATGTTCGAATTCGAAGTGATCATGAACGTTTGAATGTTTTCAAAAACTTTTTTTGTACTTTAAATATTTGATCTTCTATTGTTTCTAGTTGCATTGACGCATCTTATCTTGTTTTTGTGGTTTGTTAATTCGTCGTAGTGACTGGTAGTGTGACAAAGAAATATTTCTAATTGTTATCTGATAGTTTCGGCAGTATCAGTAAAATAAAACTGAATAATGCATAATGGCGTACAGCTACGGCTACCCTTACTAAATGGCAATTTCTATCAAAATATTTTGATTTTCTAAAATAAATGAAAGTGATTTTCTGTTACAATTAATTTCGCAGTTACCGCTAGCATGTTTTGCTAACGTTGAAAGAGAGCTTTAATACTTCAAAGCCACGATTGATGGATTAAAGAATCTATTTTGTTCTTTCTCAAATAAATTCCATCTTCAAACTCAGCGTATTGTCTGCTTTATTGTAGTGAGAAATTGAATTCAATACAACTAACAGATTGTTTTAGTATTAATATGATATGGTTTATTTGAAAAGAAATTGACACGAAACAGATTCTTTATTTCTAAAAATAATATTTTAACAGCAGTTATTGAAAAAATAAAGTTCATAAGTAGTCATTAAAAATAGGCATAACTCATTCCCCAGAAACTTTTCGGATAAAATTAAATACTGAGGTTGGTACGTGAATAAACGCACATGAAGTAATATTGGTATCGAACAGAAACAATTTGAAATACAGAAAAACAATTTGAGGCTTGGCATCCCCGCGTATTTATTGGAAATTTAACCGGATTTCAGGCCTCCCCGCTTTCCATTCATACCAACTCTGCGCGTATTTTAAATAAGTGTATACGGGGGCAGCGGGCGTATTTATGTCCGGCGGGGAGCCCACAACGCGGCGTATCTGATCGCCCTCCCCATCTCCCCCTCCCGCACCGCTCCGCGCGCCGTTCAACAAAGAAATTTACGATATTTCCGAAGTTGAGCGAGCGGCAAGCGCGTGGCTGCTCACATTCCCCTCCCCACCCTTCCCGCCCATCCCCACCCCCCACCCCTCGCCCTCCGCGCGCGGGAGCGGCGCTCCCGGGGGGCCCTCCTTATCACATACTTTCTCGTTTCACGCCGACTGCATCACAATATTGGATCCGGCTGAAAACAAAGAGCTCCCAAGACTAAAGGAGACTGCGGCATGGGAAGGGGAGGGGCGGGGGCGGGGCGGGACGCCGATGGCTGCGACCCCGGCGCCACCGCCGCCCATCCGGAACATAAGATGCGCCGGCGGCGCGGGGCGTCGCGACGCGTCGCGTCGCTCGGGGCAGCCGCTGCGGGCCGATGGCCGCACCGCCCGCCACGTACACTGGCCTGAACAGCGGCAAAACTGAAGCGCACACAACACAATTGTGACATTTTTCTATTCATAAACATTTCTAAAACCTTCGATTAACCGGAACCCCCCCCCCCCCAAAAGTATGTATTTATACCAGTGATGTTTCGTTCTGTTACGTTTGTAAATCATAATTGCATAATAGTCGCTTTGTATGAACTGCAAGTCAGAGTATGCAAGAGTATCATCTCCACAGGTACTAACGAGCATGATGGCTTACACCAAGGAGCAGCCTAGTTGCCAATACACCAGGTTGCAACCTATGGCCCTGAATGCTGAAGAATTAGCTACGAACAGAGGGAGATGCAGCTTTGTGGTAGTAGGCAAATCTCGCCACAGGTAGCAATCGAAATACTTCACGTCCATCTCAGGTTACATTCATTGTATGTACCAGGTGACAAAATAAGACAGTACTTGGCAACGTGTGAGGGAGAAAATTATTTTACCAATTTGAAAATAATTAAAAATTTGCTGCCCAATACGAGTTCAGTAACCAAGGAGAGCTATCATCCTTCATCGCTCTTCATTTTATCCTCCAAATAGCAAACCTCAATGAAATAGTAGTTACCAAGAGCCCTTCGAGCACAGAAATGCTTAACGATTTCATTTACAATTAGGTAACTACACATGTCCTTTATTTATAATTTTAAGATATAATATCTTATGGAATAGGAATGTTTCAAAGAACAGTCAGTACTAAAATACGTGAGGACAGTGAATTTCTGAAAGGTATAAATTCTTTTCGTCAGTTTCAGCAACCAGCTGCACCCCTCCTTGTCGCCACTTTTAGAATCACCAACTTTTGAGGGAACTAGCGGTCACGAGTTACACATGGTTCGGTATGAGAAAACATTTTATTCACGAGGTGAAGCAGCAAATTAGACTAAAACATGTATTTTAAATGCTCCTAAGTTCCATGATATTAAAATTGGAGAGAAATGCTTAATACCTTATTGTTACGCACACTAAGTATTAAATGTATGAATGTAACATGTACACGGATGTAAACGTGTAAGAAATGCAAATATTTTACAAAAAGTGTCTTTAGTCTCATAATTTGAACACGTCTTTAGTTGCAATGGACGTGTTTCGCGTGAGGGCCCGAAATCATCAGAGTTCGTGTTATGAAAATTCGTGTTATTCGAGTATTATAAATGTCCGTATTACTGCAATCCCCTGCCGGAACCGATATTTTGTTCGTGTTACGGCGAAATTCGTGTTAAGCGAGTTTGTGCTAACGAGGGCTTACTGTAGTTGCAATGGACGTGTTTTGTGCGCGCGTGAGGGCCCTTTCCGGTCCATTGTGCGCGGCCAGCGCGAGCTCTGCGCGTGACGGATGTCCGCAGCCCTCGCCGCGACGGCCGCCGCGCCGCGCCCTCAGCCACTTCGCCACGGCGGGTTGCGCCAGGAGAGACGGTGGAACGTTTCGTACATTCCTAATGTTTATTTGCATTTTACATTGTTATTTCGTAAACAAGTAACATGTGATGTACCTCGCTTGTTATGGGAATTAGGTTAGCAACCATTATATATATATATATATATATATATATATTGATATATATATATATATGATATATATATATTGATATTAATATATATATATATATATATATTGATGGATATTGAGGAATATAGAGAGATAGAATTGAACGTAAGCTTGTTCCTCTAAAGAAATTTGTAAATTCTAATATTATACAAAGTGAGAAGGTACAATATGTTAAGATATTGAAGTACATTGTACAAGAGAATTAAATAAAAGCTAAAAAATTAAGTAGCAGCAATAGATGTAACAGCAGATGCAACAAGAGAAAATTGTTGGCAGAGTGCAACGTTACAGAAATTGGTGGTAGCGTAGAACGTTACAAAAAAGCGACTTTACAGAAATTGGTAGCAGCGTGGAATGTTACACGGTACAGAAATTGGTGGTAGCAGTGCAACGTTACAACGGACAGGAATCCCACGATTTGACTTATTCGTCTTTCACACAATCCTGGATTAAGGATGAAGCACATATCACCCCGTACATCATCCAATGATAAGAATGATTTATTACAAACATGTGTTTTGCATTTATTAACAGGCAGTAATCAGAAATAGTAAGAAGGGACCGAAAATCCTGTGTACTTTAAGCACTAATTGAGCAGACGCTCTGAGACAGACGCACAAATGGATGGACGAACAGACGACGGACGATGACCGGACAGATGAACAGACTGAATGCCGAAAACTAAATTTTTTGGTAACATGGGCCACCAAAATATGGATTCTAACTACACTACGTATCCGAAAAAGTAATTATGCACACGTCGAAGCAAAAATTCGAAATTTTTGGTATCAAGGACAAACAAAATGTTCTGTTGAAAAATTTGCACTTTTTACTGCAACATTACACGTTATCTACTTTAGTGAACTACGTACAAAGAAATGAAAAGCATCTGACACTTGAACAGATTTAATACTCTCATTTTCCTTTTTTTAAGGTCATTATCTCTGGGCAGATTTGAATTCCAATCAGTATCGTGATAGTGAGACAAAATTCAAGACCATTTTCAGTCTACTTTGCATCATTCGCACCCCCTGACCGCGCTAGAAAATGTTTAAATCTCAAAGGCCGCGAAGTGTGCATGCCCGTTCTCGTGTAGGAGCACGTGACACGCATAACCATCAACCGCCATCCTTTCCGGTCTCACTCGGTTTCCCCTGCAAAATGCTCCGCGCCGCCCTGACGTGTTTAATAAATCGATGTCTCTCCTTCCCTCCTTCCGCCTAGCTCTCCCGGGAGCCGCCCCGCCAGCTCCCAAGCCACTCCGGGAGACATTTATCCGCGGATCGAAATGGATTTATGGTCGGAGTGATCAGTCCATGTACTACGCTAAAAGGAAAGAATGCAGAGAGGGAAGGTGGCGCTCGAGTTGCGCTAAACTTTGTTGCTCCTGCTTGAGGGAGAAGTGACGTTGTAAAACACGGAAGTGCGTCGTCAGGGCGGTGTGTTTTCTGATTTTTTTTTCTGCGAAGTAAAAAAAAACTCGGGTCAAGAAGTGTAGGAACTGATGTGAATAATAGATCATGGTGCTAGAGAGATTATATTGCACTGATTTCACCACGTGGTTGTTGTGCAATTGGAAAAATTATTTCGGTTAACTCAGAACATTGACACGTGCAGAAATTTTTCTTCTACTTACATTGCGTAAATCCTGCACACACGTAATCACAGAAATGCTTCAAATACTTGTTCATACATTTTTTGTTCAACCCAAGTGAAATATTGATTGAACGGCACAGCTGAGATCATGCGACAGCAGTACCCCAAGGAAGAGGCCGCCCGCCAATTAAATGTTTGCTACTCACGTGTTGAGTTCTTTTGCGCAACTCTTTTGATGTTCTTGGTTGCAAAGTTCTTGTATTGTGAATCCCTACACACTATTTCCATGTTATTTAAGTATTCCTGGATGATTCTGTTATCTGAGTATTCTTTAAAATGTTTAATTTATTGCATTATTACATGAGATTATTTTATTTGTTGTTCTTGAGCAGTATGTGTGCTAATTTTAGGGAGACAATTTTGCGTGGTTTTGTTCTACATCATTTTTGCTATTGAAGGCAAAACTTTATTCAGTTTAGTAATAATGGTTCGTTATGAAACGACGATGTCATGTGGTTGTTAATATACGAGTGTGATATTAAGATACGAGCGAGTATCGTTAACTTCACACGAGTGTATTAATATCAATTACATCGAGTTTCATGCATACTTTTAATTATGATAACTTATAACTTTTCTTATGATTTCTTATGGTAACTTTTATATGTTAAACTTTTAGATTGAATCATTTCGTGGCAATTAGGATGTCGTGGCATGTAGGATTCTGCCAAGGCCACCTAGTGGTCAGTTCCCTACTCACCGCAGGTGGCTTTGTTTTACCAGATCACCCGTGAGGGAGTACAGAAGTTGCGGCAATAATACCCGCATCACCATTTTTGCTTTTTCTCTTATTTTTAGAGGTGTCAAGTCCACCTTTGATTCACTAGGCATGTTAAACTAGACCTTTTTTAAGGAGAACCACACGACAGCAACATATAACCCAAAATGACTTGCGTTCAGATCATAACCAATCTTGACCTTAGTCAAATGTTCTCTCCATTAACTATCACTGCACTAGTCAAATAGGTTCAAAGTGAAATTACGATTCAATTTATTTTAAATAATATTTCACGTTAAAAATTACTAGTGATAAAAGAAATTAAAACTGAGACGCATAATATAATATTAAATATAATTTTAATGTACACAATCGAACAAAACATTTACTCTGAAGATTTTCAATGAATTAAGTGTTAATGAAGTGTCAATACTTGGTTTGTAAGCTTCTCCGTGATTGATCAGGAACCTGTATCATAATGAAAACTGTATCGTAATAAATATCATTATGCAATGAGTTTCAGCCATCAACGGACAGAATTATACAATGGGAGCAGAAAAAAAATTATTAGAACATAAATGTTCCACGCCCATACGGTAGCCAAGGCCTCCTAGAAACTACTATCAACATTAGACATTCACTTGTCGCAAGATGAATAGTCAAATTAAAAAGAAAACTACAGTGCGTTAGATTATTCCACAAAATGGATAAAATGTGCGTTATTTGCATCGCAAAATCGTAATACAAGTGTTCTAATAATCCATGGCCACTATTAGCAACAATGATCAGTTTTACAATGAAAAGGAAAAGCGTTCACCCAAATGTTTGAATGAATTCTATTATGACCATTCTATTAACATCAATTATTGACCTTTTGTAGAATAATAGTCGAATTTAAACTATTTTGCATTACACTGGAATGTAACAAAGTGGATAAGTGGATAAAACGAACTATATTCCTATTGTAATATTATTTATCAATACTAATTTCAATACTTATTTCGTAAATAACTAGAATAAGATATAAAAACATGTTGAAAACACATTTAGAGATATTGTTTATATCGGGAAGACATCGAACTATTTCTTCGAAGCTCTATGTTTTCACTTTTTTTATAAGTTCATAAGTTCGTCTCCTTTTACATTTTTTCTTTTTTATTACATTAACTTCTTATGAATTGATTATTAATATTTTGTGATTTCAGGCGTAAAAGTCTTTAATATTTCTGGGTAATTAAGAATGAAAAGAAAGACAAAAGAAGCTAGCATTGACAACATTTTCAATTAAAAACATCCGTTAAAAATTTTATTTTTTCCTCGGTGAAAGCACAAAATGTCATTTTTTCCCTTTTTCGCAAATGGATGTCACTCTAAGCATTACGAAATTTGTTGTTTAGTCGTCTTTTAATCCATGATTTGTTGGGATACTAGATTTGAGAAAGTCTTCTTCTTCCTATACAAAGAGCACCAGACTTCTGCGTACATTTACTTTTCTTCCCACTTGAACTTACGATGCTGGGTTCACAATAGAGAGAATGGGGAGATAGAATAGAATAATGAAGAGGCCTACTATTATTCGTCCCACACAGACATGTATGCACTTCAGGCAGCCATCAAAAGCAACGCATTCGTATGCGTAAGCATGGAGGCTATGTTGATTCAGTTGCAACACGTTGACAGTATTTACTTTGAGCATCCCAGCCACTGTATGCCTTGTACTCGACGCAATATGTACTTGCTACCGAGCGTTCAGTTCAAGAATGTGTCTCTACCGCTCTCCTACCAAACGCTCGTTATTTAACACGATGAACCCGAAATATGGGCAATTGCACACCATTGCCATTCCCGAAAGAAAGCATGTAACAAAATTTGCTGGAGCCGATCCCCGGTGACCGAGATCGCTAAGTGTCGTAGTGATCTCGGACCGATGGGTCGCGGGTTCGAGTCCCGCCTCGAGCATTGTTGTATTTGTGTTCGTCCTTTCACCCCTTATCATCACTACATCATGAAATGTCCTGGTCATCTTCACAGTTACCATATCGTTACACCCAATAGTGATCGTTAATGACCTAGATGTTAATACGACCTTAAATAACAAAAAAATTCTGGAAATGCATGAACGCTCATTCTGAAACCAAGAAGTGAATTTGTGAAAGTCTTGTAATCCCTACCTTCGGATGAGGAGGAGCGAAGGAGTTGCTCCTACTATTTCCTGCAAACCTAACCATTCAGCCCCCAATTCCAGAGCCCTCCATTTTTAAGGGTGCGCCGCCAATGCGTGGGCGGTCGCGGCCGCCCACGCCCGCGCCCGGAGCCCCAAGCGGACCGCTTTAAACCGCGGCGGGCGTGCTGTTATCAGGGGGCGGAGGCTCCGATAGCCCCACCCCGCCCCCGCCCCGCCCCCCCGCCGCGCAATATTGATCGCGTTTCCGGCGTCGGAGGGTGGTCCTTTGGGGAGGCATGGGGGATGACGGCAGCGGCGACGGAGGCGGTGGTGGCGGCGGAGATGGAAGCAGTGGCACTCACGGCGGCGGCAGCGGAGGCGAAGACGGTGAAGGACGGGGGGGGGGGGAGCGGAGGAACGATTGGGTTGCGTTGTGGTAGTGATGGTGGTGGTCGTGTTGTTGTAGTAGGTGGTGGTTTTGGAGGTTGTGGTGGTGGTGGTAGCGGTCGTGTTGGAGATGGAGGTGGCGTCGAAAGGGCGGTGAGGGGCGTGATAGTGGGGGCTTGACGTACGATTGTAAGGTTAGTGGAGATGGTGGCTGTGGCGAAAGGACGATGGGGGGTGCGAATGGGGGTTGTGGTTGTGGTTATAGTAGTGGTGGTGGTTCTGGTGGTGGTGGCCTTGGTGGTGGTCGTGTTGTTGGTCATGTTATTATAGTTATTATTATTATTATTGGTGGTGGTGGTGGAGGTGGTGGTGGTGGAGGTGGTGGTGGTGGAGGCGGCCATGATTGTAGTGGTGGTGGTGATGATGATGATGGTGGTGGTGGTGGTGGTGGTGGTAGTGGTAGTGGTAGCGGCAGCGTGGAGACTGCGAAAGGAGGCGTGGCGAGGGCGGAAGTGCGGTTGTTAGGGTAATGGTGGAGAGGGTGCGGTTGGTCCGGTGACGGTCCGCACCGGGGAGGGAAGAGGGCCTTCCCCGCCGTCCTTGACGATCGATGGCCCCAGCAGCGGGCGCTCAGGTGGCGTGCGTCCGCTTCCGGTGCACTCTCACCGCCCCCATCGCCCCCTCCCCCACTCCGCCCCGCCAGCTCTTGTTGCGTGCGCGCCGCTGCCCGCGAGATGACGCGCCCGGCTCCCGTTGCGCTCTTGTCATTCGGTCTCTCGCCCCCCCCTCGCCAGCGGACACCGTGGAGGGCAGCGCTGAACGCAGCTGGTCCCTGCGACTCCTTTTTTCGGCACTAGTCTCATACGGAAGTGCTCGTTGAAGTGCAACTCTCCCTGAAGAGTAACATCAGCTGGGAATCGGTGCTGATGAAAATGATTGACTCCTTCGGCGTGTGGGGCTTCCTCGGTGGAAGGGACTGCCTCGGGACTTGGGTCCACCTCGGCAGGTGGATTGGTAAGTGGACGCTTCGATGAGTGGGATCGTCTAGGCAGACCTCGGTTGGTGGGGACTCTTCGGTGGGTCGCCTTGTTTGGTAGATAGGACCACAACGGTAGGTGGACCTTCTCGGTAAGTGGGACTTCGTAAGTAGGTAGGACCAATTGTGGGTGGTGCCCTCTCGTTAAGTGAGACACACCGCGAGCGACGAGCGAAAAGGCAACGCCTTAGGATCGAGTTTGCCAGTAATTGGGAGGTTACGGGTTCGATTCCGACAGTGTGCTGGATATCAGCGATTTTTTGCCGCTTGTCAGAACCGAAATCCTACTTAGGTCGGATGTTTCGTGGTTTCCCTGTCCACTGCCAGCGCATGCCAGATCAGCAGTATGTTAAACGGCGGCCCAAGGATCGCCCGCGATCTTATCTTCCCGTTCCCATCCCTTTTAGACCAATGCTGTTGAAGCGCTCTGAAACCTCAACATGCCGTCTCGGTAGGTGGGTCTGCTACAGCTTGTGAGACACTAACTCACTTTCTCAGTTACGCAAATTGTATTATGATCGCAATTTGCTCGGCATGTTGTACCATCTAGTGCAGGGTTGTCCAACTGGCGTTCCGCGGTGCCATTCATTGTGGCCCGGGAAAGGTCATTAGTCAATTGTAAAAAGCCCCTTGCGTCTGTGTCGGGCGAGAACATTGAGCGTCTAGTGCACGCTCCCTATCGGGGTCAACATCGCCTCAACGCAAAAATAGGTGAAGTTTATATTTAAGATTATTTTTTCCATTAAATTCATAAATTCAAAATCCTCCCAATGCGTTTCACTGTGTTATGTATGCTACGTCTTGACGTCACGAATAGTTCTATCCCCCCCCCATTTCAGAGCAGCCAGGCAACATCCCGAGGTCAACAATGCAGAGTCACTTGTGGATCGCCCGAATAATGAAATACGTTACGCAACCATATCAAAGGTTTTCGTTGCGGCCCTTGAGACCTTGCAAGTTGGACACCCCTTATCTAGTGTAATAATCCACGTTCACCCTGACCACCACCGCGAGGGATGAGGCATCTTCGCCAGGTGTGTGCTGGCTCAAATTAAATTGCATTAAGGAAGCGTGTTTTGCTCTATTCGAAACAAAAATGAAATAAAAATGGGAAGTTTTTTTTTCAAAATATCTTGAAAATGTCCTGGAAGCTTCTTGTACCCCCCCTCCAATTAAACGTTCCCTTTGAAATTCGTAGGGCTTTCGGCGGCCAAATCGATCGGGGAATATCAACTTTGTAGACAATCCTATGAACTGTTAATTTGCTGTTGTTCACAGATGAACAGATTGACGTTTTGACAAAAACAAATTTTAGGATGTCAATAACCCCCAAAACGTAGATTTACACTGTACTGCATAAACCAGAAAGTAATATACTACTAATAAAAACTATAAGTTTCCACTTTTTCGTATCAAAAGCCGACAAAACAGGTTTTACTATCAAACCTTTTCCTTTCCGTGCAGCATTACAATATTATCTCTACAAATACTATATACATGAGAAAGTGAAATGACTTAATAATGCGTTCTGTAAGCTAACAGATTCAGAATTGTATGGAATTGGGCATTTCACAAGGTCTCACCACCAGCATCTTTTCCTTCAATATATTTGCAATATTCGCTTCAAAATTTGGGACAAGGTAAAAAAAGATGTGTTTGGGTGTGTTCGTGGGTGGCTATTGTTGTGAGGTAGGTGTGTGTGTTTGAAGTTGATGAAAGATTACTTGAAAATACATTCTTTACAATAAACTCGTTGTTTGCCATATAAATCTTGTGGCAGTCCATATGGATAGGTGAAAAAAGGAATCTTTGGCAATAAAAAATGTATTTACACTAAAAACATATCTTACATTCCTGCGCACTTGTTTCAAAGTATTTATCTCATCATTAGTGCTCCCCAATCCACTTCTTTTTACCTATCCACATTCTTTACAAAGTAAATTAATCAATTGCCTGCTTTTTGTATTATCCTGGCCACCGGACATTATTTCTGTAGCCCGGAAGGTCCAGGTGAAACGTAGAAAGATTGGAAACCTATATAAGTAGGTGGCCTACAGGGTAGCTTGCTAACTTTTCTCCACTGTGATCGAGGTTTATATTCCGGTCGATCCAGATGGGATTTGTGGTGGAGGAAGTGAGTTTCCGGCAGATTTTCTCTGTTCCCGTTTCCCACCTCGTCATTTCATCAATCATCTCATATCAACACTATATCATCTAACTTTCAATTTGATTCACCAACTCAGATAAAGATTTTCGGATTGTAGTAAAGCAATACGTAGCAACTGTTTCCAACGCGCAGGGCGGCCAACTGTTTCCAACGCGCAGTTTGCTTTCCGAACTCCTAAGTCCAAAGTTCCTAAATGTTCCAACACTCCCCCCTGATTTTCCTTGGGAAAATGTTAATAGATAATAAAGTTTGCTTGAGTTTCTCTCGAAATTCGATTGAAAATGAAAAGTTTATGGAATTATGACATTACAGCGTTGACTAAAGTTCCATATTCCAGAGATTTGAACACTTTGCGTGATTGTAACGCGTTCAGTGGATACTGCAAAATGTTGAACATTTGTCAGATATTAGGGGCAAATTGCAAGTACGTGTTCAAAGCTTTTGATTCCTTGTAAGCCCTACGTTTGAGCATCATTATTAGTAGTATTTGAATCTGTTAAAATGCCCTAAAACATTAATAAAATTATCATATTAGTTGTCGCTTATAATTATTCTAATCCATAAAATCAAAAATATATTAAATTATTGAAAAGTAATGTCATCAATTATTTATTATGTCCTTATTTTCTTTGAGATATAGTTATTATAATGTTTTCTTCGTGAAGTGTACTTAAAATTATTTTTCTTTAGAAAGAATCGCCACCTTTTTTATTTATAATTCAAAATACTCATAAATTATAAAAAAATAAAGAAGGATCGCTTGATGCATGTAGAAGTGAAAGCACAATCTACTGTAACAACTGCAGTGCAACTCGTACAGTTTCTGCATTTTTCCAATCCAACGCAATACTTCGTTTAAAAACGCTCAGTAAGTTTCAAAATATTTGTTTAAACCTCAAAAGCATAACTACTGAACACAGTCTCTCACTTAATCCTGTAGGCTAAAAAACATTGTAAGAGGTAAATTATAATGTTTCATTTTAGCCGAGCCGAATTGAAGAAATGATGCATTTACGGCATACTAAATTCATTAAAAATTAAAATGTTAAATATTCAAACACGTTTTGGAATGCACTTTTTAAATTCGATAGCAAAACTGTCAGAATAACCAGTCAGTTTATAGCTGAATTTTGTATTCTGAAAATGAATTTAAAAGACAAATTAAAATTTGAGATTTTAGCAGAATTGAAGAAACGGAATATTACACATATCTCTAAACGAAAGATTTCACGAATGCACGTGCTTTCAATTTCGGATTGAAAATATTTTTTAAAACATTTTTACTTGAATCTCTTTAACTGTGACATAATTTTATAAAGTTGGTCGAAATATTTTGAAATGCAACAATACATCCATAAAATTGTGTTACTTTTACTTTTTCGCCTTGCTTCTTAAAAGGAAAAGCATTTTAACCGCCGGAAATTGGCGCTATACTTATTGTCAGAAATACTTATTGTCAAGACCTGGTAACGAAACAGTATATAAATTCTGTTTATGCATGTAGTAAATTACTTTCTCTAGTTGTCTTTCTAGTTGTTTCTTTGTTCTCTAGTTGTTTCTTTGTTCTCTAGTTGTCTTTGTTCTCTCGTCTTTTTGTCTAGTTTCTCAAGTTGTGTAGTCAGAAAACAAGTTTTGTGTGTCCCTGATTCCGAAAAATCGACTGACGGCATCTTCCCTTCTGATCGCCTGGTCATCTGTCTGCCTGTCTTTCTATATATCTGTCTCTCTGTCTGTCTATATATCTATATATCTGTCTCTCTGTCACATCTATCTATCTGTTCTCCTGTCTGTTGCCCGACTGTCCGTGTCCGTCTGCCCGTCTGTCCGCTTGTAGAGGTGTCTGTCGTCAATGGTAGCGCCTAGACCGTTAAGACGATTTCCTTCAAAATTGATATTCCCCGATCGAAATGAACCAAATCAAGTGCCTGCGAGTTCGAAGTGATATTTTGATTATCTCAAAAATAGCATCATTTTTTTGTTTAAACTTTGTCATCGGATATCATAAAGAATCTTCAAAAATGGAACAATGGAGAAAATCGAAAGAAAATTTTTAGCCATCATTGAGAAAACAATTATTTAAAAATTGCGAATATTTCACACAAAATTACTCGAAAATGTCTCGTATTTTCTAAAAATTGTACATGGCCATATTTGAAGATATTTCAACAACAGATTTTATTAAGGAAAAGTCTCTAGCGTGTTAGAGGAAGTAATTTACTACGTATAAGAACAAAACGTACCCGCTTTTTCGTTACCGCGGCCCAGCAATAAGTGTTTATCTGTCAAAAAATCCCCGTTTTCCGGTTCACAATTTCAATACTTTGCCTTCAAGTAACAGCCAAGTAAGGGCCAGTTAGAGTAGCCGCCAGTAAGGGCCGCCAATAGGGCCTCCAGCAAGTTGCCGCCAAGTAAGGGCGAACAAGTAAAAGGCCAATACAATAAGTTTTTTAACATTCTAGAGCTTGGAGACGGTCCAGATCGACCAGGCAATATTCATTTTGAAAAAAATCCTACGAACGGTTTACGCGCTAGTGTTGTACACAGACGGACAAAGAGAGACGTTTTGGGGGGGGAAACAATTTTTCGGTATCAGGGGACTTCAAAACACGCATTTCCGTTGAAATCTCGAAATCGATTTCCTGCAGCTTTACATAACTTTATCTATTCAAACAATAAAGGGCGGAATTATGGGAATAGTCAGATGATTTCGGGTGCAACATTCGGTTGTTTCTTCGGATGAAGTAAGTCGGATAATTTCGCTCGCAGGTCGTCCGGCAGCTAACGATCGATATTTCGTCTACACCGTGACCGTAGCCTAAGTGATAGTTTCGTCTTTCAACCCTTATTGGATTTTTCACAAAAAATTCGTAACCGTCGCCATGTGATCGCTTCGTGAAAACTCCAGCGAAATCTTACTGCCAAGTCCTTCCGTGAACACATCTTAGTTTTCCAACTAGTTCTGTTGTCAAGGAAGCTACATTTCATTTCTGGTTCCCACCAAGAGATTTTTCCCGTGCGACAACAGCGCGCTTTCAAAACTCTCTCCACGGTGCGCCCGCACGTGACTTGTTCTCCAACATGGCGGTACCGCGAGGCGCAAAAAAGAGAAATAATTATAATATCCTCAACTAATACGTGCCCGGGGACCCAACCAGGCGTGAATTAGCGTCTTGGCTCGTGGTTGGGCGAGCGTCGCCCGGAAGATAGATGACGGCAACGCATTCCACAGTACGTGTGGTTGTGCAGCGAAAATGAATTCTAAATGAAGTTGGCGAGACTGACGAGGGAATCGAGTTAGAAGCTGATAAATCTTTGTTGGCGGCTGAGCGTTGATGCGCGAGAAACGATGAATCTGATGGTTTTCCGGTGAGCGAAATGAAGCAGAATATGTATCCTCTGAGCACATCCTTTTTGTGACATTTTTGTATTTGATAACATTCGCTTTCCTTAAGTACTTCATTTTACCTTCATCGCATAGAGAAATATATGTAATGCTGCATCAATAAATTCTGATTTGGGGGCATAAAAATTGGTATTGTATGTCCCCAATACTTAAAAAGGGAATAATTATGTCTCATGTAGTAAATTATTTCCTGGATCACATTTCGTGCGGTCAATAACTCATTTTGCCTTGCAATAGGTGAGGTAGAATATATTTTAAAAATTTTTAATGTTGGTATTAGTAAGTAAAATCCTAAGTTTTCCACCTCGAAATACTCAAGTAAAAAGGTTTAGTAGGCCAAAAGACACGACATTTTTGTGCTTTTTTTTCTTAATAATTGTTCAGTAGTTGATCTTAGTGCAAAAATGGATATGTGCAATTTTAAAAGTTACAACATTATCTCCAAGTTTGCTTTATAAACGATTTTTCTTAATCAA
The DNA here is from genome assembly GCA_031308135.1 of Acheta domesticus. Classification (NCBI taxonomy): domain Eukaryota; kingdom Metazoa; phylum Arthropoda; class Insecta; order Orthoptera; family Gryllidae; genus Acheta; species Acheta domesticus. The sequence goes on from JAHLJT010009436.1 coordinate 165,185,558, forward strand.
ATAGTAAGAGAGCTACGAGGTTTTAAAATTTCACTAAATTTTGCATTTTATCCTGAAGTTTCTCCAAATTACTAATGATCTTTTAATGTAATATTTTTGGTTATCTAAGATCGTCACCAATAAAAACGGATTGTATATTGTTTTTTTATTACAAACTGAGATTGAACTTATATTTGAAGTTTTGATAAGAGTGGCGATAAACGCTTATTATTGTCCTATACATGCTGCCAACTAACAAGAATTGAATTAGTTAAATCAAAAGCGTTTCAATAGAATAAACTGAAATTGTACTTCTTATTCTTCATATTATGATGATGATGATTATTATTATTACTATTATTATTATTATTATTATTATTATTATTATTTCAATCTAACTTCTCGTGGAAGGCCAACAAATGGTGCGCGAGAAATTTGAATATGCAACTTCGAAGATTGCAAAAATTACACTAAATCTATAAATATATTAAAAAATACACACGACCTTTTTTAAAGAACTGATTTTTTAGAACAGATTTCTGTTATCAAAACATATGTCATCAATATTGTGCGTTGCAATTTTTCCGCCGTTTTCGAGAAAATTATTGTTTAAAAATATACGTTTGTGTATTTGTTTGTTTCACACACTATTACGTAAAGCTCTTTTTGAAAAATATAGCATATTTTATAAATTGTACATATTATAAATTGTACATGACCTCATTTCAAGATCAAACAACGGATCTTATTAAGAAAAAACTCTCTTTAATATTGTAGTTTTTCGCAGACCGTCAGACAACAATTGACTTGACGTGAGATTCAATTTAATAGTCGAATTTCTGTGTTGAAAGAATATTTAAAAGCTAAAATTTCGAAAATCAGACACTTCAATATTATTTTTCTGTTGGCGGTATTAGGTTGATGTCCGGATAGTACATTCCGAAAAAATGTTAGAAGTCTTTATATTTATTTCCAGTGATAAATAAAAAAATATTTTAATAAACATTAGAAAAATATTTTAATATTAATTTTTTGGTAAAAGTTCAAATCTACTTACAAATGAGATTTGGGGAAAAATATGTACCGTGCTATTTCATCTTTACTCAATTTCTGACAAAAATCTCTTAATTCTGTCATCAATAAATGTTTTCATTTAACTGAAAAATGTTTAATTACACAATACTCATAAATAATTATTAGAAAAAATCTTTGTTAATAGGTATTTATTCGTTCGATAATGTTCTACCGATCCCTTCACCGGAAAATTGTTTCTGCAAATTAAAAGTGCTCGGTTGAGAATTCAGGAGAGACTTCCCAAGGAGAGAAGCCAGAGGAAGGCTAACACTATTTGAGATAAAATGTAATGTAATAAGCAATTCATTGTTGGAAGTCAATTGGTTCTAACGAAATTACGTTCATCATGAAGTCACTTGTTGTTTAATTATGAAAAGAGTTTTCATGTTTCTTCTATAATTCACGAGTCGAGAAATTTAATTTGTTTTGTGGTTTGCGTATAAAGAATTCCGAGTGTGAAGGTGGCAGAGAGCAACGGCGTAAAGTTTCATGGCCGTAACGAACTTGAATGTAGCCGTATACCGCGTCGGAGGCCTGATGAAAGGCAGGTAACCCAATTTCATATTTCTTTGTGGAGACCCCTCGAGCAGCCTCGACTCCGTATAATGCAGTTCTTGGCCTTGAGAGAAAGTACGCTTTACATTTGAGGCAGAACGACTCCCATTAACTGCAGAAATTCAGAAATAGCTTTGGAATTGCGCCAGGCGTAAACGCCCTTCGGAACCACGTATCTGGCGCGATACGGTGACAGCAGGCACGTAATACTATTATGCAGAGCACGAAATTGGTTGAGGAGAAGAAGAAAATATTTCTGAACACAGAGAAATGGTCTGTTACGAGCAAGGTATCAAACCATTTATTTATTTATTTGTCAAAAAAAACAGTTCAAAACTGTGCGCGACGTACTATCCATAGTACTACCCATGGGTAGAAGTGTTTTCTGTGCACATTTTCTTAAATTTCGGGATCCCTGCCCTAAAACATATGCAAGTTGAATTATGAATACAGATGGAAACAAGCGTTTTAGCAAGAATTAATCAAATATTCGCTCCATGTAATAAAATCTATTTGCAAAAGCAAATCAGGCTTCAAACCTGATGTGTGACCAAATTTACAGCTGAAAAGAATCTTAACATTGATTTTACTACCAATTTTCGAGATTAAATTTTGAGGTGATTCCAGTACTTGAAAGTCATCAAACAAGTATAAACTAGTGGTGTTACAACAGCATATACTTTCTCACATTACTTCTAAATTTACCACTTTCTAAATGTAAAAGAGTTCAATGAAAATGAGACCCGCGTCATTCTTTTAAGCTTCTCTTCTTCTATTCCTGGAAAAGATTTCAAGAAAAAATTTTGTGCGATTTTTGAATACATATTTTTATAAATTGCATTAATTTCGTGCCCAAATTAAGTGAAAACTACCCGTTTTTTCAAAAACCTTTAAATTAACTTTTTAAAAAGCTGATGTTTTAGAACAGTCTTTGTCTAAGGCAAGAATCCCTATCTTCAATTTTGTAGTTTTGAAATGTTAGCTTTCTGCAATTTTCGAAAATTCAGTTAGGCGAAAATGAGACTAGCACTATATTTTTGCCGTCCCTTGATACATACGAGGAGAAAATTCCAAGAAAAGAATGGTGACGTTTTAGAGAAAAAAATTGTTTTAAAATTTGTTTTCAATATATGTATTTCACGAAAACTGTATTTTCAAAAAACTGTTCATGACCTTATTTCAAGATCTGTCTTTCAGTAGCATATTTTATTAATAAAAAATCGCTAACTTCAATATTATAGTTGAAGGAAGATGCCCAAACAATTGCATTTTTGCAATTTTTAAAAACTCTGGGATTTTAATGAACATGAAACTATTATCTTAAACGTCTTTTACAATATCCGAGAACAAAGTTTATTACAAAAATTTGGTCCCATTTTTGAGAACATTTTTTAAATGTTTTTAGGCTTCGTGTAAAGTGTCCTCAAAAATCAAAATATATTTTTGAAACTCCCAAAAATTCCAGTTCGTTTACATCGATCGGGGAATACCAATTTTGGAGAAAATCGACTGAACGGTATAGACACTAGCGTTGACCACAGATGGACGTTTTGCTGTCAATCAACTTTTTGGTATCAAAGACCCACAAAACGTGGATTATGGCTACACCATGTGTTAGAAATTTTTTTCTTCATTTAAAAACTGGATTTATCCACTTTTTTGTTACCAGGGCCTGGCAATAAGAGTTTTGCTGCCGAAAATTCGCCGTATTCCGGTCCACAAATACAGAACTTTCTTTTCTTACGAAGTAAGTGCGAGAAAGTTAATAATACAATATCTGGTTCCTTCCTCTACATATTTTAAATACTGAAAAACCATCTTTCACGACAAGTTTCAATTTGGCAGTCAGTATGTTCGGAGCGAGTTGCAAGCTGTTCCAAACGACTCCTATTAAAAGCCTACGCCTGACCCTACAAGAAACTGCAAACCAAAGCACCAAAGAATATAATAGAATATTTATTTCGCTACTTAGGAATACATGGAATACTTCCGGTGGTAGCGTTTTCTAATCAATTAATCTTCATAAAACAAACATCAAACAACTACACAAATACAACAAATACACAAAATGAACATCAAACAACATTAAAATATTTACATGTTACTAAATACAATTGACAAATACAATGTTAACATATTCTAAAAAAATTACAATTATTTGATCTAATTTTAAAATTGTTGACATTTTGAGGGAAAGTCTCCAGCACTGCACACAAAGACTCACCTTCTCTACCGCGAGGGTCCATTCTTCGATGGATGTTATTCTTTGACCTCTTTGCCTGCGTCATTTATACTCGTGTCCATCGCAGTAACGCTATCTCGTGTTTTTCCTCGCATCGCCGACGGAGCAGCAGCATAAATCTGGAGATCCCCCGCGGAAGATACAGACCGCTCCGCGCCCTCCGCCCTCCGGTTCTTCGCGGACGTCCTCACGCCTAACACGTCCCGCAAGGGCTGTATCTGACAGTGCTTCTGCCGGAGAGATTGGAAAGCGGAGGGGGACGAGAAGGGTCAAGAATTGATTAAGTGGACATCTTGTAAAAGCAATATTTCGGGCGCCCCCTCGACGGCCGAGATAAAGCTCAGGCGCGCCGTTAGCATTCTTAAACGGCGGAACACCCCCCGCCCCTGCGGCTCCGCGCTCGACCGCCCCTCGCCACCGCACAGTCCCCCACCGCACCGCACGGCTGTGCTTCCTCCCTGCCCCTCTATCGCCCGTTGCCTGAGTCTCCCTGTCTCCCCACCTCCCTCCTCTGTCTTCACCCGCCCCATGTCAGCAACGACCGTCCCCGCTGTTCCTCCTCGTTCCCCCTTCTTGTTCTACACTCCCTATTTGTAAACTCTGTTCCTACTCCCCGATTTTACTCTCTGAACTCACTCTTTGTTTCCACGCCCTGATCTTAGCCCCTTGTTCTCACACCCTTCGTTCAATCCCTTTGTCCACTCCTTGTTTCACACTTCTTGTTCCTAATCCGTGATCCAAATCTCTGCACTCACTCTTTGTTCCCTCTCCGTGATACCACCCCCTGTTCTTACTCCCTTCGTCCACTCCCTGTATCCATTCCTGTTCTCCCTTCCTTACCCCGCCCAACATTCTCCGCCCGCTCCTTGACATCGCTCTCGCCTCGTTCTCTTCCTCGTCGGCATCTCTTTCCTCCTCGGCGTCCGATCATTGCTTCTCTCTGCCCGCCGCCTCACCGTGAGAGATGGCTCAGAGCATCAACCTGATGTCACTTCAGTCCTTCTGACCGGGAGGTCCTAGATTCCACCCCCCGACGGCGGCACGATTTTCGACACTAGCTTGTCAGCTAGGTCGAATTCAGCCGCTGTCTGGAGGAGAATTCTAGAGGACTGGCTGCTCTGATCGGTAGTTTTCCGTGGTTTCTCCGATCAATCCCAGGCGAATGCCGGAGCAGTACTCTAACAAACGGGCCACGGACCGAGCGGGATCTTCCCTTTCTCTTCCTTGTCCTATCCTCTCCTCTTACACACACACACACACACTAACATACACTACACCACCACACATGCCAGGAGACCGGTCGGGAGCTTACAGCTTGTCCCGGATGGGGCGGTGCCCCGCTGGTGGGAGATACCTGGTTGAGGGGAAAACACCGCTAGTCGATGGTAAGTCGGCGCCAGATCTCGCCATCCAGCGGGGAAAATATAACCGCCACCTCCCGAGAAAAACGCACACTTACCTAAGTAGTTGACGCGCCCGGAAACTCGAATCAATCAATCTATCTCTGCCCGCCACCATCCGCCCCGTCCCTTTCGCCCCCACCCTTCCGCCCATCACGATCCCCGCTACTACTACTACTACTCACTCCCTTTGTTCACTGCTTGTTCTGCCTCCCTGATCCCGCCCAACGTTCCCCGCCCGCTCCTTGATATCGCTCCCGCCTCCACGCCCCACCCTTTCGCTTCCAGCTCTCGCTGTCGCCCTCACTCCCTCGCCTCTTCCTCGTCGGCCTCCGACCATCGCTTCGCTCCGTCCGTAGCCCTGGGCCCCTCCCCCCCCCCTCCCCACCCCTCGCGATCTCCGCTACTCCGCATGCGCCTATCTCCAATCATATGCAGGTCCCGTATGGGATTTATGCTCCCGTGCATCGCATCTCGGCGAGTGCGAATGTCCGCACCCTCGCGTAGGGGAATGCCTGCAGAGATACGGCCCCCTTCAGGAGGCAGCGGCCTACACGAGGACTCTAAACATTCTTTCTTATTGGAATAGAGCATTCTGGTGTTTTCTTGTATTTATATAATTTGTAATCTTATGTTGTTTTCATGAAAACGTTCGTCTAGATTTAAATCTAGACGAATAGCAGTCGAATTGTCGGAAAATTAAGTTACTGAAAATTCAAAATCAAATCTTTTTTGCCATTTGCCTTGCAAATTATATTCAAGTATTTACTAAGGAAATCATGATATCATTGTTTGTAGATTAGGTACGATGATTTTCTTTAGTGCGTTGCGACACACTGGGTATCTAAAAACTAGGCAAAATATACACAATTTCCTTTGGAGAAATTTTAGTCGATTGAACTATATTGTAATACTTTGCTCTGTTTGAGAAAAAATTAAAGACCGACGAACGAACCTACGGACGGACAAACCAACGATCAGACCTACAGACGAGCCTACGAACGGACCAGTGGACGGACCGACGGACGACCGTTTTCCTTCGTTCCAGTCAGTGTGCACTTTAAATGATTTAAATTGTGGCACCTCATCTAAGGAATTTACGATGACTCGCTTAATTGCCTCGCTTAATTCGTCACTATTTCCGTGGCCTGTTTGTCTATTTAGCCTAATATTTTTTATAATTGATCAGCTTTAAGATTTGTACAGTCTTTTTACGAATTTTAAATATTTGTTGTAAGAGTTGTGCTCTTTTCTTTGTAATGTGAATCAACCACCTCGCAGGCATGATCAGTTACTTTTAGTATTTCTCGTACCTTTCTACATTTATTTTTACATTGGGGAATTCTAGTTCAATGATTGTCTGATTGTTCCAACTATAACTATCCACTCTGGTTGGCTAGTTCGTGGGAATATAATTTTGATGTCAGCTGCAAACATCTCACTTGACAAGCGAATACAAGATGATATGGTATTACGGGAATTTAGTGTTAGCAACATACTCTACCATCACAGTTCGAAAATGCTTCATATATCGCAGTCAGAACACAAAATGTTAAATAAACCGCTTTTTAAGACTTAAAAAGACGCCTCTGACGTAGTAGTGGCGGAAGGGAGAGATGGCAAACTTAATCTTCAAAAATTTTTCTCGATTTAGTGATAGGTTTACCAACTTGTAATTTACACGAGGATGTTTTTCAATAATTACCTTAATTACAAAAAAATAAAAGTGATTGATGGACAAAAAATATATTCTACACGAAAACGTTTGCATCTTCTTAATTCACTCTGGGAAGATCCAAAATTATAGATTCCAAATCACCTTTGGGTCGGTCACGGCTCAGGAGTTGTTCTGAATTGGGTTCTTCCGGGTGATGTTTGCCGTCAGAGGTCTCTCGCGAGGTAAAACCAGTTGCTGCGAGTTTCGAATGTGTAAGAGAAATACCGAGTTCGTCATCTTACACGCTTCGCCATCTACTCTCCCTTCTCCTGCATCATCCCTTCTTCTGCCACCGGGCATTTTATTCTGCCACCGGGCATCTGCCCAATTGTAGAATAAAACTTATATTTATCATCTCATTTTACCTTTAACGACACTCTATGCAAAAGCTCCCTTCTAATAGTGTTTCTACCAGTGGGGGCTTGAAGAGTAGTGCCAGTGTGCCATGGCACCACCAACAGAAAGGAAGGAAAATATTTTTTTCGCCACAAATGTATGTAAAAAGTAACGTTTCTTCAAAATATTTTTCTTTACAGTCATTCATTTGAACGAGAACAGTCATTCGATGCTCTCTCAATACTCTCTTCAAATGCCCAGGGCGCAGTACTAAACGCACAAGGCGTACATGGCGCTGATGTATACTCTCTGGTGCAATCTGTCGGCCGCCTCCTCAACCTCTGAGCCACCTTTTCTGACTGGCACCACCTGTGCAATTTAACTCTGTATAAAGAACGCTGTTTTGGTTTGTAAGCGTCTGTTATTGATGAGACGGTGCCAAGGCGGAAGTGGCGCAGTAGTTCACGTTCTGCTCCACTGAGTGCGCCAATAGCACTATCTCCATTGAGCAGACTATTTCTCGTTCAGGATGACCTCGATGCCCTGGTATTTCGTACGTCTTTCCTTGTGTTTCGCACATGGAGAGGCGGCGTATGCCGTGGGCGTAAGCTTCCCTTCTTCTTCCTGGATCCTTCTTCAGCGAACTCAGGAAGCTGTGACCTCTTGAGATTACTGTGGGTTCTCAGGCTTTCGGGCTGAGTAGTTTTGTTTGTAATTGTCACCTTTCCCGTCACCTTGTTGGAAGCTATTACGCTCGGAGAATATGTTCCACAGTCGTATAGAATCCAAATTGTGACCATGTTACCAAGTAACAATGCGTTTTAATAATTAAATTTGTTTTTATTATTTTTGGTTTTTTTCAATCATAATCTTCATTATAACTCAATAAACATGGTCAATTTAAAATTAAATTTTGCGGTTTCCGACGAATTTTAATTTGGAGATTACTAAAACAGTTTTAAAACATCTCATCGATGTTTAGAAATGTAGATGGTTTTTGATAGATGCTTTATTAACATCGTTGTTTTAATTTTGAACATCGATAATTGTTAACTTCGGTGTTTTGTTTTCGATCACTAACTGGCACCACCAACAGAATTCCGTACCGGCCGCCACTGGTTTCTACTCTTCCTAGAAGTAACATTAGCAGCGGCGGGGTGACGGGAAGTGAGAGAAGGTCCGAGAGCGTTCCGTTGACGCGGCAGAGTTCGGGCCGACGCACGGTGTGACCAGATGGCGAAAACGTGGCCAAAACCTCAAACGGCTTCGAATTCAGTTACCAAGTTGTACACGGGGGTTTTCAAAGTTGCTGATTTCAAATCTGACCTCAAAATTACGCAAAACAATATGGCAAATCCAATATGGCGACCGAAAATGTGAAAATAACTTTATTAACGTTGTGGCGTGAACGGAATGGTCATCTCAGATTAAAATAACAAAGATAGCCTTACCTTACATATAACTTCATGGGAAGTATACCCTTTGGGCCGCAATGCGGCCCATCTGGATTGATGACAAAATATAATACGTATATGTTTAAACTTATACGCGTACATTTATTCATTATAATTTTAGGAACAGAAAAAAGACAGAATTAATAGAAATATTATCATAATTAATAAATGCTAATATTTAATAAATAACAGAATATAAAAAATGTAAACAAATAGTCAATAAATATAAATTATATTTATCTCAACAAAATCTCATTAACACATCAGTTCGTATATTTCACTAACACAACGTTACATGGCGAGATACACACGCACATAGAGAATTGTTCATAAACCCTCAATCTGCACAAATTTTCAATAAAAATTAGCTTTATTTATAACATATTGAATCACTCTATCCAATGATATGAGTTATAAACCGTTATACGCACTCCTTATTAGTGCAAAGTCTATTAAACAGAACAGTCCGTATACTACACTCACGCAAAGTACCGCGGCGAGATGCACACGCACATACAAAATTGTTCATTAACCCTCAATCTGCACAAATTTTCAATAAAAATTAGCTTTATTTATAACATATTGAATCACTCTATCCAATGATATGAGTTATAAACCGTTATACGCACTCTTTATTAGTGCAAAATCTATTAAACAGAACAGTTCGTATACTACAATCACGCAACGTAACGCGGCGAGATGCACACGCACATACAAAAATTGTTCATTAACCCTCAATCTGCACAAATTTTCAATAAAAATTAGCTTTATTTATAACATATTGATTTACACTATCCTGTGATACGAGTTATAAACCGTTATACGCACTCTTTATTAGTGCAAAATCTATTAAACAGAACAGTTCGTTTACTACACTCACGCAAAGTACCGCGGCGAGATGCACACGCACATACAAAAATTGTTCATAAACCCTCACTCTGCACAAATTTTCAATAAACGTTAGCTTTATTTACAACTTATTGAATCACACTATTCGAAGATATGAGTTATAAACCGTTATACGCACTCTTTATTAGTGCAAAATCTATTAAACAGAATAGTTCGTATACTACACTCACGCAAAGTACCGCGGCGAGATGCACACGCACGTACAAAAATTGTTCATTAACCCTCAATCTGCACAAATTTTCAATAAAAATTAGCTTTATTTATAACATATTGAATCACTCTATCCAATGATATGAGTTATAAACCGTTATACGCACTCTTTATTAGTGCAAAATCTATTAAACCGAACAGTTCGTTTACTACACTCACGCAACGTAACGCGGCGAGATGCACACGCACATACAAAAATTGTTCATAAACCCTCACTCTGCACAAATTTTCAATAAACGTTAGCTTTATTTACAACTTATTGAATCACACTATTCGAAGATATGAGTTATAAACCGTTATACGCACTCTTTATTAGTGCAAAATCTATTAAACAGAATAGTTCGTATACTACACTCACGCAAAGTACCGCGGCGAGATGCACACGCACGTACAAAAATTGTTCATTAACCCTCAATCTGCACAAATTTTCAATAAAAATTAGCTTTATTTATAACATATTGAATCACTCTATCCAATGATATGAGTTATAAACCGTTATACGCACTCTTTATTAGTGCAAAATCTATTAAACAGAATAGTTCGTATACTACACTCACGCAACGTAACGCGGCGAGATGCACACGCACATACAAAAATTGTTCATAAACCCTCACTCTGCACAAATTTTCAATAAACGTTAGCTTTATTTACAACTTATTGAATCACACTATTCGAAGATATGAGTTATAAACCGTTATACGCACTCTTTATTAGTGCAAAATCTATTAAACAGAATAGTTCGTATACTACACTCACGCAAAGTACCGCGGCGAGATGCACACGCACATACAAAAATTGTTCATAAACCCTCACTCTGCACAAATTTTCAATAAACGTTAGCTTTATTTACAACTTATTGAATCACACTATTCGAAGATATGAGTTATAAACCGTTATACGCACTCTTTATTAGTGCAAAATCTATTAAACAGAATAGTTCGTATACTACACTCACGCAAAGTACCGCGGCGAGATGCACACGCACGTACAAAAATTGTTCATTAACCCTCAATCTGCACAAATTTTCAATAAAAATTAGCTTTATTTATAACATATTGAATCACTCTATCCAATGATATGAGTTATAAACCGTTATACGCACACTTTATTAGTGCAAAATCTATTAAACCGAACAGTTCGTATACTACACTCACGCAAAGTACCGCGGCGAGTTGCACACGCACATACAAAAATTGTTCATAAACCCTCAATCTGCACAAATTTTCAATAAACGTTAGCTTTATTTACAACTTATTGAATCACACTATTCGAAGACATGAGTTATAGACCGTTATACGCACTCTTTATTAGTGCAAAATCTATTAAACAGAACCGTTCGTATACTACACTCACGCAACGTAACGCGGCGAGATACACGCACATACAAAAAATGTTCATAAATCCTCAATCTCCACAAATTTTCAATAAAAATTAGCTTTATTTATAACATATTGAATCACTCTATTCAATGATAAGAGTTATAAACCGTTATACGCACTCCTTATTAGTGCAAAATCTATTAAACAGAACAGTTCGTATACTACACTCACGCAAAGTAGCGCGGCGAGATGCACACGCACATACAAGAATTGTTAATTAACCCTCAATCTGCACAAATTTTCAATAAAAATTAGCTTTATTTCTAACATATTGAATCACTCTATCCAATGATATGAGTTATAAACCGTTATACGCACACTTTATTAGTGCAAAATCTATTAAACCGAACAGTTCGTATACTACACTCACGCAAAGTACCGCGGCGAGTTGCACACGCACATACAAAAATTGTTCATTAACCCTCAATCTGCACAAATTTTCAATAAAAATTAGCTTTATTTATAACATATTGATTCACTCTATCCAATGATACGAGTTATAAACCGTTATATACGCACTCTTTATTAGTGCAAAATCTATTAAACAGAACAGTTCGTTTACTACACTCACGCAAAGTACCGCGGCGAGATGCACACGCACATACAAAAATTGTTCTTAAACCCTCAATCTGCACAAATTTTCAATAAACGTTAGCTTTATTTATAACATAGTGAATCACTCTATCCAATGATATGTGTTACAAAGCGTTATGCGCAATCCTTATTATTGCAAAGTCCTGTGAACTAAATGGTTGGTTAATTTTACTAATACCAGCGTGGTACATACAAGGAAAGTGGAAAATTCATCAGAAAATGAAAACCGCGTATATTAACTCGGGAATTCTCGGAAGAATATGGTATTCGTTTATGTTATTATATTTAGACTTAACATTTGGTACTAAATGAATTTTACCCTCGCTACCTCGAATGTATTCTTTATAATCTATTCAGAAAACTTCATTTGGCCGCTTACGCTATATAAATGTTCGAAAAATGATAAATAAAACTAATAACTGAATCTAATTTAGATTAGAAATAATAAACATTTTCTTCTACTGAATTCTGTGAACGGATGAGTAACGTCACTAATGCTTGGTGTGGGGGGGGATATATACATACACTCAGAAAATTATTTTTTACACTTGAATTTGTAGCTAATATCTCTGAATCCTTATTTACTTCAAAGATAATGAAATATTGTAATGACTAATGTTAATAAACACCAGCGATACGTAATCTTTGCGGGTACAGAGGTTGTGAATGGAATGTTTGTTAATTTTAAGTTCCCGCTCGGTAATGCAGGTTGCCATTACGAGATACACACGCTCATAGAAAATTGTTCATAAAACACGAATCTGCAGCGAGACGCAGCCAAACTTTCTTTCAACTGAATAATTATTATACAAGCTAAATTGTCTGTAAATTTGCAGGTGTTATATTGCGTTATATATTACTTTTATGCTAGTTATATTTTATATCACATTACATCGAATATAAATTATCGTAATCCATATTAAATTTTCATAATTTTTCTTTTACTCACCACCAACAGGGCCATCCATAATTGAAAAATACAAAAAAAATAATTTTGTTGCACGTTTTTATAACTATCGGAAACCACAGCGTACTATCGCCTCTGACGCTAGAAGAGCACTGACCGCTTAGTCCAACTTCAAACTTCCACAGCGCACAGCAGGTACAAGGATTATCTTTCATACTTTCACAACAGATGCGCGAAACATTCCTCTTTCGACTGGGATGGTCGGGAGTTCTCAAAATAAATTTTAATATTTGGGGTTTTGGCCACGTTTTCGCCATCTGGTCACACCGTGCGACGCGACGGGCAGGGGGTGGGGCAGTGACGAGCTGTTGACGCTCGGTGTTAATGACGTTGCCGTCACGGGGCCGCGCCGCGCCGCGCCGCGCCGCGCCGCGCCGCCCTCCCGACCTGCCGCCGCGGGCTCCGCGTGGGAATTGGGCTCTGGGCCATATAAGCTTCAATTAGCACTGCCAACTAATTACCGAAAGTGAATGGCTATTCCAGTGCCATTTCCGCTGGCTCCCCGGCGGCCTCCCCTGCCGCGGCCCCGCCCGCCCGCCCGCCCATTTCGCATCTCTTCTGCGTGAGTTTCACCCAGAGGGTTATAGTGTTGGTGTCGTCAACTCCAAAGATCCCACTCGACAAAATCGGGTTTTGTTTAAGGAATTGTTACAGCAGGCAATAAAATGTCATTAAATCGCTAGGAATTGAGGCACTAGTAAGAGCACAAGCGGACCAACCTACATTCTTTGTGAATGTGAGTTATTGACATTAACTGATAACATAATATAATATTTAATGTCCTATTGCGTTATCAGTTAATATCATAATACATATAATGTTAGTCATAATACGATATTAATATCGTATTATATTATCAGTTAATGTCAATAACTCACATTCACAAAGAATGTGGGGTAGTCCACTCGTGCTCTCAGTGCCTCAATTGATGTATACACAAAAAATATAAACGTCTTTCGTCAAACGCTGTGATCAGAATTCGCATTTGTAAACAACAAAACCACAAATTTTAAAAATGTATTTAAAAAGTTATTTTCAGAGTACAAAAAAATGGCAAGTTGATATTCAAACTGAAAACAATTAAAATGTATTTTTACAACGTACGACATTTTGACGTTCCCAAAAGTGAGCTATTGCTTTCTCGTATACGTACGTCTATACGGAAGATACGTAGGATTCGTTTTCTTTAAATTTCTGGTAAGAATTGGGTAATATTCACAGGAATATGGAGTAGGTCCTATTTTCACTATTAACTCTGAATTTTCGAAAATTGCAAAAGTTTGAAATCTTTTCGGCGTCTTCCTACAAATAGAATATTGAAGATAATTTTTTTCCGTTAAAATCTGTTCATGAAATAAGCTCTTCAAATAAGTTCAAGTTCAATTTTTCGAAGATATGAGAAATTGACACTTACTATTCGCGATACATTTTATTGGGAGCAATTTTAAAACAATTTAAAACAATTATTTTCTCAAGAAGCGCCGGAAAATGGGAATTTTCGACGGAAAAACTGTTATTATAATACCGGGCTCTGGTTACAAAAAAATGACAAATCTCGTGTCTGTGTATAATAAATTACTTCCTCTAATATTTTGTGTAGTCAGAATTAATGTTTTGTGGGTCCTTGATACCGAAAAATTGACGACAGAACGTCTGTGTGTAAAATTGACGACAGAACGTAGGTGGTGTTGCTAGCGTCAAAATCGCGCTGCCGATTTTCACCAAAATTGATATTCCTCCATTTATCTCTATCAGTTTAAAGGAACTGCAGATCCTCTAATTGTAAGTTGGAAATGGATAATTTGATTTTTGGGGGGTACTTTACATAAAGCCTCAATGTCATTGTCAATATTTTCTCAAAAATGGCTCCAAATGTTTGTAATGTTTTATTTGCTGTTTTCTTAGATCGGCATAAAAATTGATGTTGAAGCATCAGTTAATTGATAGACGATTTTTAATCAGTTGATTGAAAAAATGTAACCTTGTTTAAGGTGAGGTGGTAGGCCGAAATTTTTAATGGAATTTTCTTTTTTGCATATTTAAATAATATGATCTTTTATGCACATTTCTAGATAAGATTCATTGCTTTATTCCTTCTACAAGTGTAGGAAATTTATTTTTAAATATTTCGCTGACAACTGTCAGACTGCAATATTACTGTACTCCTCCCCATACAACTTTCTAATACCTCTGATTGCAATTTTGTCAGAAAGCTAGTTTTTGTTTACTTTTGTACTTTTGTTTTTGTTTTACTTTTGTTTACTGTTTGTGCGATAGTCCAATTTTTGTTAATGCATTTGTCTTGTTAACAATTGCTTTGCTCATATAGAAGCGTGACTTTGTGTGTTTGTTGTAAAGTAAAGTTCAATTTATTAACAACTAGCTGAAGTACCCGGCGTTGCCCGGGCATTATTACAGAATATTATTAGACAGGAAGACTAATTCCATCTTTTCATGTCCTGCGGCTGGGCCTACATCTGTATCTTTCATTGTATCTCTTCTCCGCTCTACTCCTTCCTGCCATGATCTGTCCGTCTCAGTCCCGATAGCAATGTGTTGCTAGTACACAATAAATTGACAATGTACTGAACCACTTAAAAAAACAATATTAACTTCATCAGAAGTGCTAGAGACTACTGATATTGAAATTTGAATAATAAAATAGAAACCAAGGACTCCAAGAATATTTTATTTGCATCGACAAATATTTTTGTATAAATTAATATTTGCTTATTTTTGTACAAAAATGGATGATTGCATTAATTGTGAGAAATTGATATACAAAACAACACATTTATTAGTCTCCACATGTAAAGAACCATTGTTGCATTACATATCACTGCACTACTTAGTCTCTAGCTCATATTAAAACAAAGTTCAACAGGGTCAAAATTAACTGCAAAGAAGACAACTGGCATATGAAGAAAATGAAATTACAACAAATGTACAGAATCACTGTAGAATGTTTTATGTAAAACGACACATTTTGTAAATTAAACCAAAGCTTCAGGGTACACCACATTGGCAGTTTCATTATTTTTTGGAAGAAGCAAGAATTGGTTATCTTTTGACCCAACACGGGAGAGTGCTACATACAGCTGACCGTGAGAGAAGACGCTTTCTCTAAGATCGACACCAACAAACTTGAAGGATTGTTCTTGTGCTTTATTGTAATAGCGAAGCATGGTTTAACGGGAAACTGCAGCCTTTTAAATTGAAAAGGTAAATCAGACGGAATCATTGGAATTCTGGGTATTAGAGCATTTTCACCAGATGCTGGACCAGTAAGAATTCTGGTGTGTAAAATATTGTTGGCAAACTTAATTATTTGAAGTCGTGTTCCATTACAAAGTTTTGGGGCATTGAGGTTACGAAGTAATATAATAGGTGTACCAATTTTCAAATTTAATTTATGTGGTGGAAGACCTGCTGGGTTGAGCGAGTTTAAAAATTCTGGTGGATAATGAACACTCTCGTCATCATTCAGAACAGTGTCAAATGATCGATATTCTTTTGTTTCTGCTTGAAAGCGCTGTAGGATTTGATGATTAATTTCATCTACCACATTATTTTTTGGAGACAGTCTTTCACAAAACCATGAGTGTGTCTTATTTAGGATTGTTTGCACATCCTCATATATCTTCTGAATTAAATCATCTATAGTGTGAACCACGTGACCATACCGATGATCCACTAATATATTTTGACTATTGATATTGGTAACTGAACCGCTTCCAACTGCGAGAAGCAATGCTGCAAATTGCGCAGAATCTGAGTCATCAGTTAACAAAGTCCTCATGTTTGTACTGAGAGTCATTATTTTAACGTTCTGCCAAATTGGGGATGTCTTTAAGCTTGCTTTGATTGTATCAGCTCTAGTGCCGTTAGCAATTACAGGCAAGGTTTGCCGGAAGTCACCAGAAAATACAACAGTAACTCCTCCCATTAATTTGGAAGATGATCGTACATCCCGTAACATTCTGTCAACAGCTTCTATGTGACATCTGTTGCTCATGGTGCACTCATCCCAGATAATTAATGCTGAATCACGAAAAACCTTTGCAATAGAACTATTCTTACTAACATTACATGTTGCTTGTTCTATAAAAGTTGTGTTCAAAGGCAATTTAAAGGTAGAATGTGCTGTTCTCCCACCTTTTAATAATGTTGCTGCGATTCCGGAAGACGCGACTGCAATGACAGTTTTTCTCTCTGATCTACATTTATCAATAAGTAAATTGATTACAAACGTTTTACCGGTGCCTCCAGGGGCATCAATGAAGAACAGGTTACCGTTGTCATTTTGAACACTGTCAATAACTGCGCTGAAGATTGTTCTTTGATCAGGAACTAATTTTGGCAAATTTTCTTTTAGGTATCGATGCACATCACACATACTATATGTATCTCTTGTATAGTCAGAACTTTGTCTACTTGGCTCAAGAATACCAAAATCACGAAGTCGCTTATCACTGAAAGATGCAATAATGTCTTCTAGAATAATTAATCCTTCATTGAATACATCCACTGAGAATGGTAAATCTTGGTTGTCTTCATGCAAACGCTTTTGAAAAAGAATATCCTCACACATGACTTCCTTGAATTCACACCACAAACTGCTTGGATCAGATGGCTGACAGAATACCAATAGTATCGCAAATAGTTCACGAATATGTGATGGTGACTGTGTAAGTGCAGCATCACTCAGCGTGTGTTTCCAATGCCCATCATTTTCATGAGGCCCAGTTTCTTACACGCTGTCTGGTAAGAAGGCTGTACAATACTGTTCACTGTTTTTAGCATAGCAAAAGAAGTTGGACCACGAATGTGATGTAGAAGCAGACGAAGGTAATAGCATTCTGTGAAGTTTGGGTGCACAGTGTAAACTCTTCCAAGAGCAGCATCTTTCCTTACACCCAAATGCCCTGCAACCAGTTGTCCACGTTTCCTTCTCTGCCAATTTTTATTTCTCCAGACATAAAATGCAGGCACTTCACAATAAAGCAAAGTTTTTGCAAAATCATCATCTTGGCACAGTTTGAAAAAGCCAGTTAATGTTGTCTGAGGAGGATTTTCTAAAACTTGCAGAATATTATGCTGGTTGAAATACACCCTTTGACCATTTTCTAAGTGCACCGCCAGATGAATTACAGCTGGGTATCTTTCTTGAATTGGCAGCTCAAATATTCGCCAGAAGGCTTCCGATGTGCTCAAATAGCGACCATTTATGTACTTTTCAATGTCATTGCAATCATTTTGTACAGTAAAAGTTGCTCGATCATTACCTTGTTAACATACTTAGTAATGTATTTGATTGCTTTCACAGAGTGACAGTATTCTACATTAATATGAGCTGAAAAGCATCTGCTTAGGACTGGTGAATACGGAACAACCCATCGATTATCCACTTGTGTATCAGAATGTCTACCCAAAACTGCAATGTGACCACCATCTTCAGGCGAACGTCTCCTATAAAGTGGATATCCATCAATGTCTGACTGAGTATGAACAGTGAAAGAGCGTGGGAATCTCTTATTGCATTTACCATTGACCATAAATGGCGATCGTGAATTGTATTCTCCACATGGTCCATGAATTATGTGTTTGGAAACAATTTCGTAAAGAAGAGGATCTTCTTCTTTATTGGGTATCTCAGCACTAATAATTAAGTCAATTTCATCTGGTTGTATTTTTCTTTGAAGCCAAATCAGAATATGAGCATGGGGCAATCCTCTTTTTTGCCATTCTATTGTTGACATATGGCATACAGTTGCGCCAAAAATGTGGTTTTTGGTGATCAAATTCATCAAGTTTTGGTATTTCAGATGAAATACACGTGAAATAATATCATGTCTGTCATGAGGATTCTGTCCCACATACAATTCATGTCTGATTTCTGGCCATTCGGGGTTGCATGTCATTGTAATAAAAAGATAAGGGCGACCATGGTGTCTCACGTATGTCATAGCATCCTGGGTTTTCTCATGGAGGTACCTTGGTGAACCAGTAAAAGTAGATGGTAAAATGACCTGCTGTCCAATATTTAGTGGATTTATGTTAGCGTCATTGTTAATTGCATCTCGAAGATGAATGTAGTTCTCTGCTCTTAATGTTTTTTGATTTTGTTTGATATATCCAAGTCTTTCTGTAATCATTTTAGCAGCCATGTCAACAACAAACTGATTCAATAATTGCTGGAACATTAGCAGAAAATTCACTGTACCTTCCCTCACCATAAATCTATAAGAATAGTATTGCATGCAAGATATTTTCTTTGAAAGGTTTTGGTTTGCTCTTCCTGAAATTACTTGTGGAATATTAATAGAATACCCATCTTCTCCATTAACAAATATGAGAGGATACTGAAGAGGGTCGTAAGCACGATGTAACTCTGAAACACGCTGTAACTTTCCATTTCTACTGTGCAATACAATATCTCGGTGCCCTTTTTATTCATCCACCTGTAATATAGCCACTTCATTTGTTGTTGGTTGGTTGAAACAGCCTCTATGATAATTGACAGGGATAATGTCAGCTCGGATAAGGATTTTGTAATCCAGAATATTTGGAGGTGCTTGTTCTATGGCAGCCTTGAAACTTTTAATATACTGATTGTGTGTGTGCAACAAACTCTGTATCATCTGTATAATTTCTGGATTTAAATTAGGTACAATATTTTGACGCAAAGACATTTGGTCTGCTTCAGAAAGGAAATACACCTGCAGAAATCCAGGGTTCGTTGTTGGAAGTAAACTACCAATGCGATGATAAATTTGGACCTGAATTTTGAATGTAGGCATGTAAAATCCTTCTTTATGTTCTGTACAGCCAAAAGATGTCATCTGAAAAAGACAGTTGTATTGTCTCAAATGGCGTAGGAAATGCTTTGATAATGGACGTTCACCAAGTAGCAGGCTTTTCAAAATGTCAGGAGGCTCCACTAAAGGCCTTATCTTTACTTTCCCATTAGAACAACACATGCTATTATGTTCGAATGCCATTTTTTTGCTCCACAAAACATACAAACATTTTCCATATGACCAATCTGAATATCTGAACTATGCAAATAATCAAATTGGAGGTCATAATGAAAAGCTGAGCTGCTTCCTAGGGAATTGTTGGTATTGACTTCTCTCCTTGTAGTATTGTCGTCTTCAGTAAGTTGCTCTTGCCTTTGTGTAGCCGATTCTGAACTTTCATATTCTGCCCATCTTTTGGCACTTTTAATATGTTTTGACAAATGCGTCTTCCGCTTCACCATTGTTTTCAACAATTTAGAATTCACAAATTTCTGTAAATAAGAGGTTATTTTATAATTTTATAAATAAGAGGTTATAAAATATACGATATCTATGTTATGTACATTGTACAATACTATACATTCTGTACTTTTTTACTCTCTCAACCTAACTCAACATTATACTGTATATTATTACTTAATACATCTACATTGAAATTCCTTACCACTGTTGTTACGGTTGTCTTTCAAACGATACACAAACGTTCTGAACTAACATTCACGGAAGCCGTATTCAAACCCCAGCGAATTTCGTAATAATTCTGGCTGTTGATGAAATGAGCAGTAGATATCAGACATCCTCAGTTTTCACGAAGAGTGCGCCTCAGGTGGCGCAAAGCTAAACTATTAACATTGATGCATTCTTGAATCTACGATGTAATGCTAGTCGAAAAATGTCCAGAAAAGTAATTATTTTGTGAATATGTTAAGGTTTATGGTTGTAAATCATAGCCTATGTTACTCCAGACCTTTAAAGGAAGCTAGTATAAAAGTTTCATCAGTATTGGTTCAGTAGATTCAGAGATTATCGCGTTGTAAGTCAGTGCAGTTCTGTCTTTATATATTAGTATAGATATAGATTATGGTGTGTTTTAGGCTACAAAATTAAAAGTAGTTTCATATGTTCTATAATGGTGAAATGTAAAGGAATCTTTAAAAGACGCATTTTCAAAGAAATACGCATATCAGATCAAATCATTTGCATCACGAAAATGATGAAAATATGAGTCCGAGTGCATGTGAAACTCTTCCTAGTGAGTCTAAAAGGAAAAAAAACGTAGTGTAAATACAGAAGTTGAGAATTACTAAGTGAAGACATAACTTCTCAGAAGATGTCTACACGGCAAAATACAGAATGTGAGGCATTCAAGAACACCATTTGTACAAGAATATCAGAAACTCTTTTTGTTAGTCTTAGAACCTTACAATTAGGAGTGTCTAAAGCTACTGTAATATATAACGATAAAAATTGTGCCATATGAGAAGTTCTGAAAAAAATTACTATGTCACCTGGGAAACCCATGCTGATGTTTGTGGAGAACTTGACAGATTATGCATTGCAAATGCAGAATAAGGTGATCAGCAAATGTCAAAGGAGGCAAGAAAAAAGAAAAGAAAAACTCAAGCTGGTCTAAAAGAGCGAAACCTGTTATTATGATGCAGGCTGCCTTTAGTTACCCTCTAGTGAAAAATATTCTAAGTTTTCCTAACATATGCTTCTCTGAAAACTTAGAGTGAACCAAGTGAGTGAGTCAGACGAAAGAGCAGGCCTCGTGGCCCGAGTCTCGCCATGTAAAATAAGGCAATTCAATTTTCTCAGAAGTTAAAATTTTCAAACATTTGCCCCATTATCGCCGAAACTATTCAAGATATCTGCATGAAATTTTTACTGATGATAAACCATGTTATATTAAAAATGTGGATTCTCAATCATGATTATTGCTTCTCTAGTTCATGTGTTAGGAATTGTTTTTCATGTTAATTTGAGAAAAAAACGTTTTTTGAAAAAAAAATTATAAATCGCTTCAGAAAAGAGGTAACAACTTAACTGAGGATCAGTAATCTCTTCATGCATCACTTAAAAAGTAGGGCAAAATTCATTGAAATTTATTCTGTATTCATAGGTCCTGAATAAGGTCAGGTCGTCTAAAGTCCATACTAAATTATGTCGCTCATCTCAAAACGTTGATGGAATAGGGCCTACTCTCTCACCATTAATCTACATCTCAGTTGAATGTCAAATAATCACTTTCCACTAAAATTTGGGCTCTTACAGCCCTCCCTTACTCATTTACAGTAATCTGCCCCAATAAATTCATCGATTTCACATGCTTTCCTGCTTTTTATTTCTGTTATCACTGTGTCCACATAATAGAAAATACAAAATCCCTATTATTTTTCTCTTTTATTCTTCCAAATAAATATATTTTTCTTGGATTGACTCATGTAGATTTTCAATATAATCCAATCATTTAATACTCCTTTAATTTCTGAGATACTTTTATCGTTTATGCTTGGGATGTGCACATTTTATCTGATGATATAAAAAAATTGAAAGTATTATAATATTGGATGATTATCCAAGCTTTGCTGGATTAGAAAATTCATAAAGAAAATTAGCTAATTTGGTATTTATAGATATTAATAGAAATAATGGTAATAATCAAGTGATCTTTTCTGTACACACTACCTTGGTGTGAAGTAAAATTATGTTACTTTGAGATATATCTAATAATAAAGCATGTTGTGTGTAGTGTATATATATATATATATATATATATATATATATATATAGGGTATAGTATATAGGTATATATATAGGGTATATAAGGTATAGTGTGCTTGTGTGTAGTATATAATATATATATATATATATATATATATATATCTATCACGAAAAACTGGTGCTACATTAAACATTAAACATCTTATATATTATATAGTATAGTGTGCGTGTGTGTGTGCGTGTGCGTGCGCGTGCGCGTGCGCGTGTGCATGCGTGTGCGCGTGCGCGTGTGTCTAAAATGTCTATAAAGTGTCTAAAATTTCAAACAAAATAAATTAATTTTGTGAAAGGAATTAATTTTGAGGAGATTTTGTATCAAGCGATAAAAGATGTCACTACACATAGATCATTTCGAAACATATCATGAAGAGGATTTTCTTCATTGTAATACAACGAATGAACGAAATTTTTTAAAAAATACAGTAAAACCCCGCTATAAGAGACCCCGTTATAAGAGAATCACGCTTATAGGAGACAAAATTCACGACCCGAGGTCAATTCAAACAATGCATTTATTTCCCGCATTTAAGAGACTTCCGTTATAAGAGATTCCCGCGTATAGTGAACAAGATTTTATTCCCCGCCATGTGTTTCTTCTCGCTTGTAAGAGACAAAGCGTGGAATTTTCCTCTAGGTGACTCAGGAATTTCCTCAGCGCTGTAAGGGTTGGGACACGTGCTTAAAATAGGGTGGAGCAGGGGTTCGCAACACCAGTGCCACCGGAAGGAGGGGGAGAGGTGTGCGAAGTTCTCGTGAAGAAAGCTCATTCAGTATACTGCGATTTTCGTAACAGCGTCCCTGACAGAAATCATCTGTTTCGCTGCCATCCAATCGGCAGCTTATATTTCGCGACAGTAACGTCACTATCGTGACGTTCAAGCTCCCTATTGGATGAAACCGTGAACAGCTGATTTCTGTCAGGGTCGCTGTTACGAAAATCGCAGTATAAGCTTCGTGTCTTGGCAACAAGGAAGACGCCTATAGTGCGACTTTTGTAACCGTGCCTCTAGAAGATATCAGCGGTTTACGGTTTCATCCAATCGGAAGCTTCTGACCACGCTAGTGACGTCACGATGGTGACTTTCACGCTCCCGATTGAATGAAACCGTCAGCAGCTGATATCTGCCAGAGGCAGAGTTGAATAAATCAGTATTTTGCTTTTCGTGTTTTGACCAGTGTTTCCAATTGTTACTTTCTCGTAAACGTAATATAGAGAAAGTAATGTAATGCTGTAATGAAAATCGACTTCGAGATTTTAACAGAATGCATGTTTTGGGGTCCCCTGATACAAAAAAGGTTTGTTTTTTCCTTTCAAAACTTCCCTTCGTCCGTCCGTGAATAACACTAGCGCCAAAACTATTGGTACATTTTTTTTTCTAAATGAATATTCCGCGATCTATCTGTTTCCGCTCGGAACTCTGCGGTATTGAAAAACATTCTAAATTTTTGTGGGTGCTGTACATGAAGCCTGTGGGACATTGTCAAAATTTCCCCAAAAATGGCCCCAAATTTTTTCTTTAAATTTCTTGTAAGAATAGAGTGAAAATCGCTTATAGAGTTGGCATTGTTAGGATTTTCACTGTTAACTCTAAATTTTCGAAAATTGAAAAAGTTTGCAGTTTTTTCAGTGTTTTTCTATAGCTATAAAATTGAAGATATAAATTTTTTCTTATAATAAAACTTTTTCTCTATAATTAGGTCTTTCATTAATGTAATGTACTAAAAAAAATGTTTTCATGTAATATCGAGTGAAATAATAAACATTTACAAAAACAAGATTTTCCCAAAAATGGCTCCAAACTTTTCTTTAAACTTTTGGTATGATAGTTATAAAGGTACTTTATAAGACTCTTAACATCATTTTGCTCTATTCATTTGTTTTTTCAAAATTTATACAAATGTAATTTTTTTTATAACTCTCATGTCAATATTTACATTAGAGGCGATTTGTTCACATAATCCATTTATGAGCACATGTGCTTTAAATGTCATAAATTCACTCAATAGATCTTGTTAAATGGTCTCTGGAGTCAATTAATTTATGTTTCATCAAGTTCAAAATAAGTGTACAAATCATACTAATCCACTAAAAATATGGTAACATCTCATTAAACACATCAAAAACGCATTTCCCACTTATAAGAGTTCCCGCTTATAAGAGATAAAATTCCATCCCCCAGGTGTCTTTTATAAAGGGGTTTTACTGTATATAGATACATATATAACACTCGCATTATGTTCATACTAAATGACTATGTGTCACTATTAATGAAAAATATTATTTTAGAAGACCTTATGTAATCAAAATGTGTGCGATCTACATGTATATTTATGTGATTCATGTGGAGGTCTTGTTAGAATATGATTCTAACAAGATTCTCCTTTCTCAGCCTCATTCTCCTTTCTCAGAAATGGTTGTGTTATTTTCATGTCATTGGGGCTGAAAACATTTTCATGAACTTCTATGAGTATTTGTCCACAGTATTTACCATTTCTGGAGTAACTAAGCATAAAAATAATATGTATTTTATTTCTTTTGACAGATACTGGAACTTTGCTGTAGTATCCAGTTATATATTCATTAGCAGCATTCTTCCATTCATACTGGGCACAATTGTAAGTGTATTGTAATTAAAAAAAATGTGAAATCATAGAGGAAATCTCTCTAGCACATACAGAGGCTTACTCATGAGTGACTGAATCTTAGAGGAAATTAAACACAAAGGTCCATAAATCAACATATTTCATATTAGAAATCTCATCATAGAATGAAAATAAAGAAAAATTGTGAAAAGATACAAGCAGATAAAATATTAAAATAGTACCACCACCCATAATTTACATAAGTTTAAAAGGTCCCAATGAATAACTGTCTTTGAGGCAACTATAAAGCATGGTTTGTTGGGTATGGCAGCTGCCATACTTTGTGTATGCCAGTAGGACTTTAACTAAGAAATCTTCAAGGTTTGTGAAGAAACTAGTCATCAATAGAGGCAAACACTTTCATACATCTTCCTTAAAGAAAGATTTCTCTAGAAATTTAATGAGATTAGCAAATACAGTAGAAGAGAGAGATTTTGTATGCATTGCAGAATTAGAATTAGTTTTCAAAAACTTCAACTTATAAATATTTAGTTTGATGAAAATGAAAATTAGAGCAAAAGAATTTA
The DNA here is from genome assembly GCA_031308135.1 of Acheta domesticus. NCBI lineage: Eukaryota > Metazoa > Arthropoda > Insecta > Orthoptera > Gryllidae > Acheta > Acheta domesticus. Next base: position 165,211,128 of record JAHLJT010009436.1, read on the forward strand.
TTTTAAAGGCTCACATAAATGCCTTACAAATACATAACATATGCATCACAAATGCCTTAGTAAATGCAGATTCCTGAAAAAGTTTGGGAAGACTGCTTTAGTGTGTTTATGATTTAGTTATTTTGGAATCAATTTACTAGTGCCTCTGGAATAATTTTTACTTCTTTTTGTAAATTGCTTTAATGTAGTTTCATAGATAATATTTTCATGTCATCTGCCAATAGAACTATGGTTGATGTTTGTTTGTTTGTTTGTTTTTCCAGACATATTTTTGATGTACAAAGTATTAGGATAGGTTTCAGGATCATTCTTTGTGGTACTCCAAGAAAATAGTAATAATAATTTTAATTATAATAATGTTTTAGTGCTTATAGACTCATACAAGTATCAAGCAAGGTCACTTTCAGGATAACAACATTGTTGATTTTTTAACAATAGTAATTAAATAAATTACAACTTACAATAGTGATTAGTATACCATAGTAAACCAGCATACTTTCTTACAGCAATAAATTATTACATTAATTAACATATTGAATGTGTTAACTAATGACAACAACAACAACAACAACAACAACAACACAACGAGTTGACATGAGGGTGATTTATTTGTGTGGGAAGTTTAAAGCCGAACCCTTTAGTAAAGACTTTTTGCTTTAAACTTCCCACCCTGTTCTGATGTTTATCTACCATATTCAACTATGCAGTCAGGAAAAGGAATAGATAGTGTATCCTCTCCCTAGACTGGTCTGGCCTGGCGTGGCCTGCTCTGACTTGTCCTGCCATGCTCTAAAACCGAACTGCCCAAACCGACTCTGCTCCTTGCCATTGTCCTCACTCTGTGCTGCCTTCACTGACTCAATACAACCCACCTTACTGACAGTTGGTGTGTGTTGTCAACATTTCAGGGTAGGCTGGGTTTTGTAAGTCATCTTTGGATGCTGCCAAAATTACTTGGTTCCTGTGTATGGATTTTATTTCTTTGCCTCTTGAAATTTGTATGTCTCTTTCCACCTTTGTTTTCGATTTCCTTACCATTTGATTCATATAGACTTTGTACAGGAGTGGCAATAGAGTACATTGTTGGAGTCCAACATTTGTGGGGATGGTAGATGTGATTCTTCCATCTGTGTTTAAGATTTCTTGTAAAGGCTTTTGATGACTTCTATTAGGTATCTGACCATGTTTCTATGGTCTAGGATCTCCCATAATTTGTTTCTGTACACTCTGACATATTTCTTTTTGTAGTCTACAAAGAGCAAAAACATAGGCAAGTTTTGTTCACATCTTCCTTTTACCATTTGGTCTAAACTGAAAATTGTGTGAGGTACCTCATCCTTTCCATTTCTTGATCTATTCTTTCTTTACTATTCAGTCTATTTTTGAGAATGCTTGCATATATCTTGTATACTGTAGATTGTATTGTTATTCCTCTTACTTATAGTTTTCACAATATTTTTGGTACCTTTTATTTTCTTTACTATGTTTATTTAGTATTCGGAATTTTCTTTCTTGAAGGTACTTCCCCAGAAGAGAAAGTTATGCAATCATGCACTGGAAAACAGCCAACTTTCAGTAGAAAATCTCTAATTAATGGGCCCAGGTAATGCAAAGTTGATAAATCCAGTTGCTAAATATAGAAAAAATCCTCTAACATTTGGTGTAACCAGAATCCACATTTTGTGGTTGGTGGAAAAGTTTGTTGAAAAAGAATTTAAAAAATTGTGTTTGATGTGAACAGTGCAAAGATTTATGATGCAACTACTAGAGATTTGATTGCGAAAGGGTCATTTGAAAATAATGTTTTTGTTTTTAAAATGAGAGTTAACAAAAACATTGCTATGGAAGGTAATTCAACTTAAGTGCTCAGTGATTCAGAACAAGATGTAGTAAGTAATTCTAATAACATGTGATTTAAATCTTGGAAAAGTGTTTCAAGATATTGGTACAGAATATTGGGACATCTTAACTTGGATTATATTAAGAAGATGCAGAAACACAAAATGGTCAGAGGTTTGAAAGAATTTTGAGAAGATGAAAAATGTGAGGCTTGCATTCTTGGCAAACTTGCCCTGTTACCATTCAGAGAAATAACTGTTGAACGAGCTACCGAGCACCTGGAACATAGATCAATGTGGTCCGATGTCCATTATAGGCCTATCTGTTGGTGGAAATAAATATATGATGGTGATTGTTGATGAATACAGGCAAAGATTCTGTGTGGAATTTCTTAAGAATAAACATGAATGCACTAATAAAATAATAGATTTCATAAAGCATAGAGAAGAAGAAACTGGAAAGAAAGTGAAACATAAGAACTGATAATGGTGGGGGGTTTATAAATATTCAGGTGTTAAATTTCGATATGATGAAGGGAATAAAGTAACATATCATAGTAATGATTGATGACATAGTAAAGTGACAACAGTAGTGTATGCACGATAAAGCAATGATATAGCTTAAAGAATCAATTGAAACTATAAGAACAATATTAATTATATTCATTGATTTTGGGCAGAAGCAGTGTCAACTCCAACATTATGTTCCATTGACTAGCAAAAGAGAAAAAGTGTCTGTGGAAATACAAACTGGTGTTAGACCAAGTATTAAACATTTTTGTGTATTTGGGTGTATGCTCGTTTCATAATGATTTTTTTGAATATCACTTCCTTCCCATCCACCCTTCTGGGGTTGCCTACCCTGCAATATTATTTTCCCTATTGAAATTCTCCTAAAATAATGTAAGTTTTATTGAAATGGAAGTGTTGAAGAGTTAAGCTGGAACACAAACACACATATACACATCCATTATTTTTTTTGCATATTAATATTTTCGACAATGGGTAATAAATTTGTGAGGCACCAACAGTGAAATAAATAGTAGTATTACATGTAATAATAATTATATGTATTATAAAAGGTTATTTTTCTGACAGTCTCTCTAAATATTATGAATTACAGTATCTATTAATTATAGACAGTCAATTTGTAATAATTTTTATTATACAGCTCAAAGTTTCTTCTTCGTTTCAAAATTATTGCGATATTGACTGTCTGTAATTAAAATATACTGTAATCATAAAATATGTGCATTGGTATTACAGGTTGACCAAAATTTCATTTTATAGGCTCTACTATGTTTGCCTGATAATGGGGACAAACTATCACTGAAACATGTTACAAATCATGTTGAAACACGAAAAATAAAGAAAGTTATGCAAATCATCTGTCTATAAAATTATTTGGTCTCCTCCCCTTCAAGATGGTTTAGAAAATATTTTAGGAGTACATTTAGAATAAAGTTAAATTTGACATTTATATTTGTGGCTGATATTTGTGGCATTGATTATGCCTCATCTCAGTTTTTTGAATTCATTAGAGTTGAATTATTGTATTTCTTTGAGAGAAGTTTTAGATTTCTCGATAAAGCATTGTTTAATGATTTTTGTGTTCATTTCAAGTGTGAGAATCCAGGCTAAATGATTACTAAAATGAGTACCTAATTGAAATCATTTGAATCAACCATAAAAATTTAGTCTTTTAGATATTTTGATAGATTAATTCACAGTTGTTTGCTGTAAGCTGAAATATTTAGTAAATATTTGTATTATTCTATATCATTTGATTCTAATTGAATATTGACACGTTTTCTTGTTGTCTGTCTCACCTTCTTCATAGTATTTTCAAGGTTTGGGGGATATACTAATCTTGGCCCTATTCCATAATAATCTCAGAGTAAAGTAGTTGGGTTGGAGAGGAGAGGGATTAGTTTGAAGAGAAGAAAATATGATAAAGACAGAAAACCTGATGTTTGCTTAGAAATCGTGTACTGTGTGATCAATGATATATGATGGATAGAAACATGTAGGCTTATATATTTAGGGTCTACTCTCTTGGTTACTTTCATCCAGTGATCAGAGTTGTGTACAACTTCTCCCAGTATTTTTTTAATAAAGTTTACAAAATTTCCAACTTTGTAGATCACATTGGTACTTTAACAAAATATTAAGATGACCAAACTCAATCATTTTTTGAAGTGATCTCTAACAGGGGCTCAAAGTTTATTGATCAAATATGGACATTTCAATCACTTTGAAACAAAATCATTTGTTGGAAAGAGTATATATTAAGAGTTCTGCTGTATTTGTCTTGTATGTGTAGTACTCTCTCTAAGTGATTCATATTTTAATTATCTCCTTTCTTTTTTTCAGATTGTTCACTGTTTGTATCAACTGTCCAAGAGTTCAACAAAGAAAATTTAACTGGGAAGAGACCACAGTTTGAGTTTCACTGAGATACAACTCCCTCATTTTGAAGTTGTTCAGGACAGTTCACATTTTCTACTATAAACTTTTTCAATACTTCTGAAACATCATGAAATGTTTCTAAGAAACAATGAATTTGAGGTCCCTTCACTCTGGATATGAGAAGGGCTCTACCAGAAGTTTAATTTACAGGAAATGTTTATTCACATTGAGTATTTCAAGTGTATATTACATTGAAAATCAGTAATACCATTTCTTAAATGGACTGAATGTATGCACTTGTAGTACTGCTATTTGTGAAGTGTTAAAAACAATGGTCACAAACATTAATACTACACTTACACAATGTGATGTTGATCTTAAAACTTCATTTTCATGTGAAAGATGGGACATTATCCATCAGTAGGTATTGTTCCTGCTCCTAAACGATACATCAGTATGTTTTAATACACAGCCATGAAATATAATTCCCTCCTAACAAGATTGAATATAGAAATGCACCCTAAGTTCCTTCTCAAGAATTTCCTCCCCTTTTCATACTTATTAAGTTTTTTGTGTGATATGTATCAAGAATTTATTAAACAAATATTTTTAATGCAATGTTCCTTCACAACATGAAGCACTAATCAACATTGGTCCATTGCCTTTATCATAAGAATCTAAATGTGCCATAAGAAAAAGTGCTTTTGTATGTATTAAAAAGCAATGTAGATTTTTAGATGGAATGGAGATTGTTCTGATGTTGAGTTAACAACTAACTTATAAATTTTATTTTTGCATGTGAAGTAATTTTTCAATTAAACTGGATGTTTCTTCAATTCTTCCCTCCAATATATTCCGATTTTTTAAAAATAAATATCCTTTTTCCATACAAAGAAGGAGTCATTGTAGCCAATCATATGGTAGAGTACCTACTGTGACAAGTTTACATTGACTTGAAATGACAAGATTAACAATTTCCAGTGCAAAACAGTTTTTCAATTTGGAAAGTGTGTGAAGGAAGTTCAGTTATTAATGAACATTGTGTATGTGTGTTTTTAAATGTGGATTCTGCTGTGTAGACTAAGAGGCAAAAGAACATTGCTGATTCTGTATCATTGTAATTGTTGTGAAGGTGAGGATAATAAATTACGAGTTAACTTCCAAGATTCTTATGAAAATGTGATGCTGCAATGAAACTGAGAAACTGTAATGTTGTGTGCTTCATAACTGTGAAAGGAGCAGAGTTCTGTTCCATTGGTGAAATTCCTTTCAAATCAATATTTACAGAAATTATTCCAACATGATAGATTCTTGACTCTTCTGTAAATGACATGATAAAATGTTGGTTTTTTGATGTAGATTTTTCTCTTTCTTCACCAAGATAAAATATTGAGATGAGAATAGATATTCTTTCAATAATCTGTCCAATTAATTCAAAGTTAAAAGTATTGTTGAGGGTAATAAAGACATCTCAGCAAAAGATTACTACACAAAGTCACCAATGTGGCAGAACTTAATGGTGTTGTATGTGCAACCAGAATTTGCACATTTAGATGTTGTATGTTGATAAACATGTGTCTTGAAAGTATGCAATATTATGTTTAAATACTTTCAAATTAATGCTGTTTTAATTTCAAGGAACTGAAAAATCTTTGGTGCATATCAAAGTAAGAAATTTCAAAAGTTAGGATTGAAATACATGAATAAGAGGAATGGGGAGAAAGACAAAAGGCATGGAAACATATAACATAGGCTACATTGAATTGTCATGTGTTTATTAATGAAATCAAATATATTTCAGAGAACATCTTGAGATGTAAAATTATATTGTAGCAAAAACAAAAATAAAAAGCAATTAACAATAGAATAGTTCTTTTTCATTTTAACGGCAAGTAAATAACATATAATTCCAGATTTCTTCAATTAGTTTTGTATTTCCTCATTTGTATTGTAATGTAAGATAAAGATATGGAAAAAAGAAGATAATATTATGATGAGTTATGAAATGGACAAGTACTAGTATTGTTGCTAGTATTTTTGTACCTACCTTTCCTGTAATTTACCTAAAACTGAAGAGTTAGTTGCTACCAAGTTGGAACGTTTCTACTTCATAATAAACCAAGAAGAGTCATACCTCATTAAGAAAGGTAACAATTCACATCTTTTCAAACCAATCATACTTTTCAATATCTATATTTCAAATTAATTTCATTTTATTTAATAATTTGCTGTATTTGACAAAAGAAAATTTAAGAAAGCTGCCATACAATTTCCACCCAATGGACTGAATAACTAACATGTTCCAACATAGGATAGACTTCCTCAAATTATTTGTACCATTTACCTAAAATTAGGGTGGTAATTTTATAACTGATACCCTAAGGTACTACTATTACTACTACTTTATAAATTTATCAATTTCCTGCCAGACTCTTCACCAAACTGCTTGAATGACAACACATCATTCCCAATTCCTAATAACTTCTAAGTCACTCAACAAAAAAATTGATCTTTTTGTAAATCTATGGACAACAATTATTTGATCTACTTTGAGGCTTTACATTTGAATTATGTTTCACTAAATTTGTTAAAGACTGGTTAAGCTTAAAATTTTTAGTTTCCCCACCCATTTTTCATTAAAATTCATGAATTATTTACTTACAGAACATTATATTTAGATAATTTGAAGCCTTTTTCAAGAAAATTTTGTTTGGGTGTTTTTTGAAAATGATAATTTATTCTTGAACACACTTTAGATTTTGAGAAACTTCATAAGAGATCATTGGCAGCTTTTGCATTTACAAATGCATTAAATCATGAATTAAATCTGCAATGTGAATGCTACTAAGGCCAGTAAAGTTTCAAAAAATGAAGGGTTTCAAATGGTTTCAGGCATTAAATCTTTGATTTCTGATTAATATTATGTTCCCATTTGTTAAAAATTATAAAGTAGTTTTATTTTTTAAATAGAGCTGAAGAAACTTATCCTCTTTAAAAGGGAATTTTCCCTTGAGCATTAATTTGAAACTTTTCTTTTATACCCCACATCATCTAAACAATGTAATTCAAAGATATTAAATCATCTTGTGAGACATTTAGAACTTTCAAAAGCTAAATCAGAACTTTCAGTTTCCCAATATTTTTGGTATAATGCCTTGCCAAAATTGTAAACGGTCTTTATGTACAGAGATTGCTAAAAGTCTATAGAATGATTGAATGATAGACGAATGAATGATAGAAAGATTTTGATGTAAAGGAGGCAATAGGGTAACTAAATGAGTGTGGGCTCGTGCGCAAAAGTTTTATCTGGGCTCTTTTTAGCATTGTATAACAAACACAAAAATACAAGTTAGTATATACACACAAGTATCTTAAATAATAAAAATAGACCCTCTTTTACCTGGGCCCACCAGAATTGCAAGTCTTGCAGGCTCAAAAGTTACATCACTGAAAGGATGACATGTTCTAAAACAGTAGGACTAAGGGCAGGGCTAGTTTAACATAGAGAACATGTAGCATAGACCATCAACCTTATGCTTTTCGAGGCCTTGCACTTTTGTACCTTTTTGTCAATGACGTAGAAGCATAGTTCAGAAAAAAATTCAAAATGAAAAGTGTAGTGTAGTTTAAACCCAGTTTTTTAAACTTGTTGCAAGTTGTATTTATGCAATAATAGTGATAATATGAATAGCAACTTACAGTTCATGTTTTTTATCAAGCATGTTTTCAAAGCTAGTCTGCAATGTTTCAAAGTTTATCATTTCAATTGAAAACAAAACACTGACTTTTGAAGAACCCTTTAGGTAAATAAACTAAGATGATAGAGATTGATAATAGAGATAGGAGAAACAATACTCTGCTGGTTTGCAAAATGTTTTTCAATTCAGAAAAGAGTTTTGAAGGTGAGTTGCAGTCAAATGTTGTGTTTTAATTATTTTTAAGGTTTTTAAAGTTAATTTGAAATTTCCATTTGAAAAAACATGTAGTGAAATGGATAGAAAAGGAAAGCTTCATCAGTTTCCATTTATTAATATTGTGGCAAGAATTGTTTGTTTTACACATAATGACAATTCTATAAATAATTTAAAATTTTTAATGTTTACAAATTCAATCATGAAAATAAAATTAAAGAATTATATTTCTTTACTCTCACTGACAAATGAACTAGTGAACAAATGAATGAACAAATGAAAGAACAAATGAACAGAAATAATTATTATTTTACAATTTATTCAAAACAAATGACTTCAGGTCTAAGCTTCCTATTAGGTTAATTGCAGGTTATATATTACTGTTTGTTACACTGTTTAAAAAAAACTATAACACTTAAAATATTACTAAGGTAATATTATTATAAATACTAATTACATTATAATTGCTAATTAGGTTTAGCCACATGTTCCATAGGTTAAGCACTAAATTTAAGACATACCAAAATGTAAATTATCTTCTAATGTTGAACAATTACAATTCACTTAATTGGCAAATATGTAATGATTGATGGAACAGTGTAAAGTAATTAATTACAAACGTGTAATGAATGATGTAATGAAAATCTCAAACCCCCCTGCAAACCCCCTTGAACTTCAACCAGGTCACACAAAGTACAGCTGCCTCCTTGGTGATAGGGTGGTCAAGATTAGATTTCACACTACTAAGGGAAGGACAGATACCTTTAAAACACACTGAATGTATGCAAGAAAAATATTTTTGATTTATTTATCTTCAAAAAGACTGTAAAACCTACATATGACATGTGGGGAAGAAGTATAATCTGCACACTTTGTCATACTGCACACATTAGTTGAAAGTAATAACATTTTTCTTCTCAGTTTACATATCAAATTATTTTTTATGACAAAATTTGTAAAAGTATTGGAGAATGATGGATCTTCTTTTGCATATTTTCTTGCAAATATTTCAAGGGTAAGTATGGTTAAAACAATAGAAGGATATAATTGATGGACTCAAAATTAAAGAAATGTTTTTTGATATGCAACAGTCATGTAAGAAAAAAATACATGGGAATCATTCAGAAAAGTTATCTTTAATTTTCTGGAAATCTTTCATTCTCAAAACTATGAGAAAATTGAAAGAAGAAAAAGTGTTAATGGATTTTCATGCAAGAAGGATGCAAGGTATACTTAAAGAAATCACTTGCTTCCATTTGGACACTTACATTTGGATCTAATTCTGGATAATTGTGGTGCAGTTTCTGATTAACACAGCAAGCACTTTCGTCAAACTAAGTCAGTGTTTGAAAGGAGTATCTGGATTACATCCTTACTAGTTAACTAATCCTGATCAGTAATATGGTTGCATAAGATCAATTACAAATGAAATGCCAAGACAAAGCATCTCTAATAAGTTGTAAATAATGCTTCTTGAAAGAGAAGAAAGCAGAGTTAATAATCATGTTTATGACTTAAAATAACAACTGGCCATATCTGACCATTTTGTGTCCATTTTTATAATCAGTACTAGAAAAGACCAGTATAAAATATCAGTATTTCCTTTTTAAAACAGAAAAAACTTGTTGCACAAAGATGTATAATTTTTGAAAATTTAAATGTGTATGTATGAAAATTATTATTGTGTCATATGATTGTTCTGTCTGTACAAAACGTGTAAAGAAATGAAATTGAAATTTTCTCAAAAATCTTGCTTACATAATTTTGGAAAATATGGCTCAATAATACAAAAAAAAATTACAATTTTGAGAAACGTGTTAATAATCTATAAAAGGTAAACAGATTAATGCATTACTCCAAAATTGACAAAAAATTATACATGATTAATTATTGCAACTTTACGATACATTGTTACTCTCCTTTCTCACACTTCGCAAACACTGCAAGGTGGCAACCTCCTTCCACTAACATCAATTCCAGGTGTGCATGACTCTTCTGAGAAATTTGTGAAGACAATTTTGTAGAATGAAAACAAGACCTTTTTCTTATTATTCTTTAAAATATATGTTTTTAAACATTTCCATTTATTTATACTTTACAATTTTAGTTACAACTCTCTTTAAATTAAAACTACAAAGAAGAAATTAATAGATGACACTCCTTTCAAGAAAAATAAAGTAGCACTAGAGACAAAAACATTAAATCAGTCACAAGAAAAAATGTAGGAATATAAAATAATTGTATATAAGTAAGGAATTAACATTTTCAAATGTCAAACCTAGAGTGGGAAAAGGCAAATGAATGAAAAGTTACATGTATAATTAATAATTTAATGTTTAAATGATACAGTCAAAGTTAAATAAAATAGGTGTGTTATTACATAAACTAGAAAGTATTTTGTGATCAATAATCTCTTAATTTAGTTCCTTTATACTTTGGGTGCATGACAAATTATACATCTCAAAATGACAACTTTTTGGTAACAAATCTATGTCTCAAAGGTGTATCAGATTTTATTTAGCCTAAGATACAAAAAATACAGTTTCATTAGATAATCTTCTATTGTACAATGCAGTTTTACAAATAATTTCAGAAGTAAGGTCCATTTTATTATTTAGTAATTAAAACAAAAATAGATAAGCAAAAATTGCTTCATAGTCTTTATACATTCTATGCGACTCAAGGGTGCTAATATTTAAAATACCTGCTCTGATAACATCCTCATGAGAAAATGTAGGTGAAGAGTAAATTAAATTTCTAGACAGCAACAATTAAAACCTTGCCTCAACCTTATGATTATGTTTAAATTATTATGATTAACAAGTAATCCAAATGTGTTAAAATGTATTTAATTGTAAATTAAATGTGTTAAAATGTAATTAACATGTCCTTAAACATGAACAATTGTGAAAATTGTGAAAATCTGGAAACTTTGTTAAGTGGGGGAGTAAGGGATCAGTTGTCACAACTGCTGGCTTAATTCCAGGATAAGTTACTTAGTTACAAATGACACATCCTGAGGCAAGATCATAGAAGGATACAATAAAAGTTAAATCAGATATTTAATATTCTGATGATTTAAAATTATATTTTAAAGTACAGTAGAATCCCTCATTACTTTCATTGTAACAACAATGTTGAGAATGTTGCAGTTTAACAGCCCATCATTTAGAGATGTTTATCTGAAAAGTCAGAGTTTTTTAAAGTATATTTTTGAAAATACTAATAAAACACAACAGCTAGAAATTAGGCCCTACTAAACCTACTTTCTTCTGTGATACAACAGCAATTCTTTTCCTTGGTCCACTTTTGAATTAGTCCTCCTGTTTTCTCTCTCTCTCTCTCTTTCTCTTCTCTCTCTCTCCTCTCTCGTTTCTCTCTCTTAGTTTTCCTTCTTTCTTTCTGTTGTATATCCAGGGGCGAGAGTTTGAACGGGGCGCGCTATGCAGCGCGCACCATAGCTTGCCACCCCGAGAAATAGTTCCGGGTCGCTGGCCGGCGGAAGGATACCGCAGCGACCTGGGGCAGGGGGAACGCGGAGACCGCTGCGTCAGTGAGACAGCGGAGAGCCCGAGCTAACGTATCATTGTCCGACAGTGTTTAACGTTGTATTTTGTTCTTTGCCTAGGGACCGGCTTTGCCCCTGACGTCTGTTGGATTTGTGGTTGGGCTCCGCTAAGATTCCAGCGAATACTTGGTCGGCTCGCCCCTGGGCCCCACAGCCTATAGCAGCGTGTCTTAAGGGCACGCGTTCGATAGCGGCCGCGTTTCTGGTCGCTCGTCATATCGGCACCACTCGTGGAGGCCACGCAACCGTGTCCCCCGCTGCGCCGATAACACTGGCGCCCCTGGTTTTCGGGCGCGTTGGTAGCCTTACCGCGCCTCACGGGAGCGCACCGACGCCTCGTGGAAGCTGCCGGCGGCGGCACCGCACCGAACCGAAGGTTCCGACTTATGTAAACGGCCACGAGCCGTCGGGGTTACCAAACTGTATGTTCAAGTGTGTAATAAACTGTTGTTGCCTGTTTAGGACGCATTTTCCTTCAGATACACAACAGTAAATTGGCGACGAGGTACTTTAGAACTCCGTGTGCAGAGTAGTAACTGCAGACGTAATGGCTACCGGATCGTTTGAAAGTGTTGTGCAATTGTTACAGCAACAGTTCCTGGAGCAGCAGAAACAATTACAGGAACAAATCCGGCAGCAAAACGAAATAATCCAGCAGCTGATGGAGTTTAGACAGACACCACCACCAGCTTTTCAACAATTCGACCCAGCGAAAGAAGATTGGGAGAGTTATATGGAAAGGTTAGAACAACACTTCGAGTCTCACAAGGTAACAGCCGACGGACAGCGACGTGCTTTGTTTTTGTCCTGGGTAGGCCCCGAAATATATAATCTAATCAAGAAATTAGTCCCTGACGCGAACCCCGCTGACCTGACGTTTATTGATCTGAAAAAGAAGGTTGCTGAGTTCTTTGAGAGTAAAGTAAATATCACGGCAGCAAGGTTCAAATTTTTCAGAACGAATAAAAAGCCCGAGCAATCGTATATGCAATGGATTACGGAGTTGAGGGGTCTTACGAAGAATTGCAAATTTGTTTGCGAGAAGGAAGGTTGCGGGCATTCGTACGCGGATTCGATGATTAGAGACATGATCATCCAGCACGCGCCGGAGAGGCAAGTGAGGAGGGAAACGTTAAAATTACAGAATCCAAAACTGGACGAAGTTATCGCCATCGCGCTAAGCCATGAAATGACGCATTTCACGGACGTAGAGTTTGGTAGGTACGCGGAACTGGCGGAGATTAGATCTGAAAAGACGAGGTCACCTCCTGAGGAAGAAAAATTGAACAAAAATATCAACCCGGAAAGCAGACTGAAATCATGCAGGGGATGTTACGTCTCACATTCAAGAACTGAATGCAGGTTTAAGAAGGCAGTTTGTTACAACTGTGGGAAAACCGGGCATGTAAAAGCAGTTTGTGGGAACAGTGATAGTAAAGTGAAAGATAGAAAGAGAATGAAGGACGATAATACGGTAAAGTGGATTGGGGAAAAAGTAAACAATTTGGAAGTCCTTAAGAAACGTATCATAATAAAGTTAGCAATTCAAGATGTAATGGTAGATTTCCTAGTCGACACGGGAGCAACGTCAACATTAATTAATGCGAAAACTTATGCCTTGCTAGGGAGCCCGAGGTTGGAAAATTGCACCACAACGCTCGTAGGATATGGCAATCAGGAAATTCCCGTGTTAGGGAAAACAGTTCTGCAAACAAGTTATAAGGGGGTAAGGAGATCGCTAACATTCTTAGTAGTGTCGAGTCAAGATGCAACGAACATTTTCGGAATGGACTCGTTTAGTAGTTATGGGTTCACACTACAGGATCAAGTAAACATTATCTCGGATACCATCCCCTTTCAAGATTTAGAGCAGGTGTGCAACAAGTTTAAAGATCTATTTGAAGGAAAATTAGGGTGCGCGCGGGACATGGAAGCTCATGTGACTTTGAAACAAGATGCAAGGCCAAGGTTTTTGAAGGCGAGACCAGTCCCATTCGCTATAAAAAGTAAGGTGAAAGAGGAACTAGATAGGCTGCAGAAACAAAAAGTGATCCAACCAATTAACAATAGTAGTTGGGCGACGCCAGTAGTAATAATTAAAAAACCGGACGGTAAACTGAGGCTGTGCGGTGATTTTAAGAATACCATCAACGCACAATCAATTATTGATACGTATCCAATCCCGAAGCCGGAGGAACTTTTTCGAAGCTAGCTGGGGGAAAATTTTTCTCAAAAATTGATTTGTCAGAAGCATATTTACAGCTCCCGTTAGATGAAGTAACGAGGCAAATGATGGTGATTAATACACCGTTTGGATTATACCAATATCTGCGGCTACCATTTGGCGTAGCGTCGGCCCCAGCAATTTTTCAAAGATATCTGGAACAGTTGACGACCAAGATCCCCATGTGTGTGAATTACCTGGATGACATAATAGTTTCGGGTAAGACTAATGAGGAGCATTTGCAAAACTTGCAAACGCTTTTTTGCACTCTGCAACAAAATGGGTTAAAGTGCAAGTTAAACAAGTGCGAGTTTTTCAAGTCAGAAATTACATATTTAGGACATGTAATGAATTGGAAGGGAATTACACCTACGGATACACATCTGGAAGCAATAAAGTCGTTACCGGAACCGAAAGACTTGAAACAATTGCAATCTTTCATGGGCAAGATAAATTACTATGTGAAATTTATCAAGAATGCGGCTCATATCTCGGCACCACTGAATGAACTCCGAAAAAAAGGTCAGAAGTTTATCTGGACAGACAAATGTAGTGAAGCATACAGGAAGTTGAAAGAGCAGTTATTGAAGAAACCCTGCTTAGCCCACTTCCAGCCAGACAAACAATTGACTGTTGCAGCAGACGCCTCAGAGTATGGCATCGGGGCAGTGCTGTCACACAAGAATGAGGATGGCACGGAGACACCGATCGCATACGCTTCTAAGACCTTGACCAAGGCGCAGAAAGTTTACCCGCAAGTTGAAAAAGAAGCCTTGTCCTTGGTGTACGCTGTAAACAAATTTCATCAGTACCTGTATGGAAGGAAGTTTCATCTCATAACGGACCATAAGCCATTACTAGCCATTTTCAACCCCGACAGTTCAATTCCACAGCGTACAGCGCAGAGGTTGCAGCGTTGGGCATTACTGTTGTCAAATTACAATTATGCTATTCATTTCAGAAGGACAAATCTGCACGCAAACGCGGATGCGCTGTCGAGGCTGCCGATCGGTCCGGATGAGGACTTCGACAGCCAGCAAGAGATGGTGTTCCAGTTCGACCAGGTGGCAGGTACGGCTGTTCAGCAGTTTCCCTTGGATGCCTGGAAGATTGCCAAGGAAACAAGGAGGGACAACATCCTGAGGAAGGTGAAGGAGTTCATTCAGGTAGGATGGCCAACGAGCAGAAAAAGCATCAAAGATAAGTGGTTGCTCCCTTATTTTGATAAAAAGGAGTCCCTATCAATTAATCTGGGCGTGATATTGCTGGCAACAGAAAACGAGGACTGTAGAGTGGTAATTCCGCAAAAGTTGAAGGCACAAGTATTGAAACTATTGCATAGAGGGCACTGGGGCATAGTGCGCATGAAGCAATTGGCGCGCCGTTATTGCTATTGGCTGAATATAGACAAGGACATTGCGGATATGGTCCACAATTGTCAGTTGTGCGCGCAGTACCAGGCCGCTCCCCCTAAAGAGTTTTCTCCATGGCCGAAAGTAACGGAGCCTTGGGACAGAATCCATGCGGATTTCGCGGGCCCTTTTCAGGGAAGCATGTGGATGATAGTCACAGACGCGTTCTCCCATTATCCTTACATCGCGAGAGTAAGTTCAACCACGGCCGAAGTAACGGTGCGGAAATTAATAGAGATTTTCGGAATAGAAGGCCTTCCGCGAACGATTGTGACGGATAATGGAACGCAGTTCACGTCTACTGTGTTTAAGACATTTTGTGAGAGAAATGGCATCATCCACCTGACGTCGGCTCCATTCCATCCACAAAGTAATGGGGAAGCAGAGAAGCTGGTTAGAACTTTTAAAGAAAAGTTAAGAAAGATTTTACTGGCCGAGTCCAGTAAAGACTGCGCATTAGAGTTGTTTCTTAGTACATATAGAACAACTCCAATTAATGGGAAAAGTCCTGCGGAGAGGTTGCACGGTAGGCAGCCTAGAACGCTGTTACAACTATTCAAACCGGAACAGTATAGAGCCTCTTACAAACACCAAACTAAGTTCGAGGTGAAGGAAAAAGTCTATGTAAGGGTTTTTGGTCAAAAGAAGACATGGGTTCCGGCAGTCATTGTTAAACAGAAAGGCGCGAGAATGTATATAGTGGAAACGGAGCGTGGGCGATGCACCAGGCACCAGAACCAAATAACAAGGAGATGGAACGCAACAGGTAGTGAAATGAACCACGGAACTTATGTTACAGGTCCACAAGACGGGCGGAGTGTGGAAAGCACGCCAGCACCAGTCACCAGGGAGCAGCCTGCCCCCATTGACTTGGAGCTGCCGCCGCTACCAGAGGTGGACGATATCACATCAGAAGGGCGACCGATGTCAATCTTAGACCAGTTGATATCGCCACGTCTCCATGAGGACGATATTCCAATGGCGGAAAACACCACGAACGGAAACCTGGACAGCAATCTGCCGGACATCGTAAATGTTGCCCGCCGAGCCGAGCTAGAAGAGGCCGAAATGTTGCCCCCGCCAGAAGACAAAAGGAGCCGTCGCCACCCGTCTGGGAGTCGCGGCGTCTGGGAAAAATGAAAAAGAAACATAAGCGCGCAGCGCCATATGTTTCTTCTAAGAGGGGAGGGATGTTGTATATCCAGGGGCGAGAGTTTGAACGGGGCGCGCTATGCAGCGCGCACCATAGCTGTGCCACCCCGAGAAATAGTTCCGGGTCGCTGGCCGGCGGAAGGATACCGCAGCGACCTGGGGCAGGGGGAACGCGGAGACCGCTGCGTCAGTGAGACAGCGGAGAGCCCGAGCTAACGTAGCATTGTCCGACAGTGTTTAACGTTGTATTTTGTTCTTTGCCTAGGGACCGGCTTTGCCCCTGACGTCTGTTGGATTTGTGGTTGGGCTCCGCTAAGATTCCAGCGAATACTTGGTCGGCTCGCCCCTGGGCCCCACAGCCTATAGCAGCGTGTCTTAAGGGCACGCGTTCGATAGCGGCCGCGTTTCTGGTCGCTCGTCATATCGGCACCACTCGTGGAGGCCACGCAACCGTGTCCCCCGCTGCGCCGATAACACTGGCGCCCCTGGTTTTCGGGCGCGTTGGTAGCCTTACCGCGCCTCACGGGAGCGCACCGACGCCTCGTGGAAGCTGCCGGCGGCGGCACCGCACCGAACCGAAGGTTCCGACTTATGTAAACGGCCACGAGCCGTCGGGGTTACCAAACTGTATGTTCAAGTGTGTAATAAACTGTTGTTGCCTGTTTAGGACGCATTTTCCTTCAGATACACAACACTTTCCTTCTCTCATTTTCTTTCTTGCTCTTATTCTTTCACTTTCTTACTGCTGCCGTTGTCGCCAGCCGAATTTGTTTACTACATGACGACGTGAAGTGACGGAAGTTAAGCTAATTCGAGTTTCTAGTTGGGTGACCGTCGAGGAACCCCGACATCTAAAAAAACGTCGCCGGGCTATAAGGCACTGACCGGCAGGGGCCGGCCGAAAAAGGAAAATTAAATGAAATAATAAAAAGGAAAATATGGTGAAAATTGAAAATCCCGCAGCTCTCTTACTATTTGCTTGAGAAAAATTATCAAGGGAATTTGTAGAGAATATTACGAACTTTAAAATTGTACATAACTATTTTTTAGGCAAGATCAACTATTAAAAGTAATTACACAAAAAACAAAAACAAAACAAAAATGCCCGAAATTTGTTTGGGCTCGGCCAACCATTCAGGACCCCTAAACCATATTTTACTAGCAGCTAGTTTCTTGGCAGTGGATCCCCTTGAAATGAGATCAGCTGGGTTTTCTCTCGACGAGATGCGTGACCAGTCTTCCATCTGAGAACACTGCCTAATCACAGCAAGAGATCTTAAACCTGATGCAAGATAAAAGCATCAGGTTTATTCGGAGCATGTTTAATCCAGTGCAGTACTATAGTGCTGTCTGTAAACAAATGTACAGAGTCAATATTACAAACTGAAAACAAGGCATCGCGAACCTTCTTCATGAATTTGGCTAGTAATACTGCGCCACATAATTCCAGACGAGGAATTGTGGTGCCAGCTAAAGGTGCAAGTTTTGATTTTGATGCTATTAGATGACTGACCTGCCCTTGAGGGGCCACAGAAACTAGGAAAATGCAAGCGCCGTAGGCCCTTGACGATGCGTCAAAGAATCCAGCCAGAATTATACTGCTAGCTCCATCAATTGTCATCCTTCTAGGAAAAATCAATTTGGTCAATAACGGTACCTCTACCAGTAGGCCTTCCCACTGATAGACTGTCTGATGTTAGACTAGCATCCCAATCCAGCTTTTCTTTCCAAAGAGACTGCAAAAACATTTTAAATCTTATCGTCACAGGTGTGACTAAACCCAAAGGGTCGTAGAGAGAGGCTGCGATAGGCAAAACCTTTCTCTTGGTCCAGCTAGTGTAATCAGTAAAAATTGGTGTTTGGATATTGTGAGCTAAATGTAAGGTGTCACTTCCATTTAAACATCACTAAATGTAAGGTGCCAGAAAGTCCGAGCACCTTACTTGAATTGTCGGAGGTTAAGGCAACAAGATCTTCCCCTTGGGATTCCCCAGGCAAAGTATTTATCATAGATTCAGCATTGCTTCTCACCTTTCTTAATTGGAAATTGGCTCCTGAGAGGAGATCTGAAATCTGTTTGAATAATTGAATTGCTTCGAACTCTGAATCTGCTCCATGCAACAGGTCATGTACATAAAAGGAATTTTAATGGCAGCAGTCGCTATTGGAAAGGTAATCTCATTATCCATCCCAATCTGCTTCAAACACCTGGTAGCTAAAAAGGCTGAAGGCGCCATCCCGTAGGTGACCGTCATTAATCTATAAGTTTTAGCGGCTCTAACGAGTTTTCTCTCCATAGAATTTTTTGATAAGAAGTATGCTCATCATTTAATTTAACCATACGGTACATTTTTTCTATGTCAGCAGCAAAGGCGCATTTGAAAATTCTAAATCTTAAAAGAATATCAATTAATTCTGGCTGCACTTTTGGACCATTCATTAGAATTTCATTTAGGCTTTTGCCAGAAGTGGTTTTTTACTGATGCATGAAATACAATCCTCAATTTAGTGGTGAGAGAAGAAGGATTCTGCACACAAAAATGCGGAATATAATTGCTTACTTCACTCCTTGTTGCCTTGCATTCCTCAGCATGCCCAAGCGAGAAATATTCTCTCATAAATGCCACATAGTCCCTCCTCAGCTTCTCATCTCTTTGAAAACGTTGTTCTAATGACAACATGAATTGCCTTGCGATGTGATATGACCTCCCCAATACCGAAGGATCCTGCATAAAGGGTAACGACACAGAAAAATGCCCAGACGGCAACCTTCGCGTTGTTGCTAAAAAATTAATTTCGGCTGGATGATTTATTTCCTCTACCTTTGAAAGGGATACCTCATTTGCCCGTATCTCTTCCCAAATACCTTGCATATCAGATTCTACATTGTTTAACAGTGCATTTTGTGCCTCAAGCAGAAAAAAAACAGTTTGTATTAGGACTTGCCTCAGTTTTAGTTTTTAGAAATTGCCCAGCTATTACAGCTCCTAATTCAGTGTCAAAGATGACAGGACTTTCACTAGGCGTCGAAATCTTAGCCTTGAAAACTTTAAAGAATACAGCAGAGTTTAATAATATATCCACCTTGTTTGCTAAATGGAAAGACTCATCAGCTAATTTGAGATGTGAGGGAATTCTAATTTTAGTTACATCTATCGAGTTTTGGGGTATTTTAGATGAAATTGATGGCACAATTAGACAGGGGACTGATGTTTGCCAATCACTAACACGAGATTTGATGGTTAGGTTAACCTTCCCATTTGAACCTGATTTCAGATAATTTACTGAGTGAATTGTAAAATTACATTTGGATCTAGTAACTGCACCAGAGATTCTGTTATAAAGCATATCTCGCTCCCTGAATCTAATAGTGCTCTCGCGGGTACATCCATTCCTTGTTTATCTCTTGCATAAATTATGGCCGTAGGCAATAACGAGTAGGATTTTCTTGAATCACCACATGTCAAATGTGTTAAAGTTTTCTCAGTTTCTATATTACCTATCATGCATTCTTCTCCTGTTATGGAATCCTCTGACTGAACCTTTAGGTGAGTTACCAAGTTTGGCTTTGAAGCTACATTAGCACTTGCTGACCTAGTAGCAGAAAAATCTTTATTTTTGTTGTAATTTTGGTCATGCAGCAAGGAATGGTGTTTCTTATTGGTGTATATTACATTCTCTGCTTTTTGCTGCAGGGGTGGCCTGCGCTAGCCTTGAATAAACAGTTAATACATAGGGAGTGTTGTCGACACACCTTGGAGCGATCCGATAACTCAATTGTTGAAATTGGGCACATTTGTAGAGTGGATGCCTGTCTGGACACAAGATGCACTGCATGGCATCAGACACCTTAATACTGAACACTTTTTGGCTGCTCGAGGGTTGATGAGGCTTTCCAACTGTAACAAAATTTGATTGGGGTCTTTGAGAGATATCCTCATTGAACTCTAAAGCGTTTACCCTTTGGTTGAGAAAGTCTAATAATTCTTGTAAGCCCGTCATCTTTTTGGCCGAACTGTGGGCAAGATACCATGATTCTCTGGTTTTTAAGTCTAATTTTGATAATACTAAATGCTGTAGAATTACTTCACCCAAATCAATGTCCAATGACGTGCAAGCCAAATCGCAAAATTTCGATCGACGGAAATTGTAGATTTGGGACGGTATTTTTCAACTCTATAATTAAGTTAAAATGTTATTAAGTTAATTATAATTAAGTTAAAAATGTGAGGACGTAAAATGAATTGGAACGTCGAAGACCAATGATGAAGGCGAAGACGATAACAAAGAAGAAAACAATAGTCGAGGACGAAGATAAAATATGAAAGCGAAGACGCAATGGTAGGTCGAATTATCAGTATGGTGATGAATCAATGTGTTCTCTAGGGCAATGATGGTAGATTAAGGCGAAGGATAGTGAAAAAAGGTACGAAACCGTAAGACGAAAGTGAAATACGAACGAGAAAAAGGAGATATGAGGGCGAAATCGAGGACGACAAATGAAAGGGATAGGCAGGAAAAGCCAGAGACGAATATTCAGCATGGAAATCCTAAACGAATATTGAAGACGAAAAAAAGGGAATTGAGACTGATGGAGACGAAAACATATATAAAAACCAAAACCAAATAGTTTTAAAGAAATAGGAAGGCAAAAACACAAACGTATTTTAAAAGACGAAAAACAGGCGGAGGCCGAGGCGAAGACGGAGATGTGTATGACAGAAAAGGCGTTAGTGGAGACGAATGTCTAAGACGTTAGGCTTAGAAAAGAGCAGTATTGGAGGTTTAGAGACTAAAGAAAAGTATATTCGATGACGAAATTTTATGATGGAAAATGAAGAGAAAAAATTATTGGAATGGATGAAGTCGAAAACGAAATCCCAGATCGGAATAATGATGATGAAGATAGACGATCCCGAAGCGCCGAAAAACGTTTTCGAGAACATATGTTATCAGTGACATTAATAGGTCGATTTTGACAAGGGACACATGAAAATGACAGAGGCAGTTTAAACGAATCACAATCCCTTTAGACCATACTATGTGCACCCATGTCACATCTTTAATATATTTATTGTGTATCACCTACTTCTGATGTGGTTCCAAGGTGGTCACAAATATCAAAGGGCATTTATTAGGCTTATGTAGCAGTTTACACGATTGGTCGTCTCTGCAGCTCAGTGTATAGAGCATCTAGATAGAAGGTAAGAGACCCGAGTTCGAGTCCAGGTCAGTTTGAGAATTCTTGGAACAAATTCAATTGTTAACATATATTGGTTGATCAGTGCGCAGGCCCGTCTTGGAAGCGTTTACGCGTGTGCGAACAAATTCCCGACGAAATTGCTGTTGCAGAAAGGTACAAGGATAGCGAAAATTAATGTTCATAAACGGTAATACGTTAGGCCAATGAAACTTTGGTAGCTCAGTGATTTTGTGTAACTGCGTGTAAACTAGCATACCTGTGTCCGAAGTGAATATTCTTTTAACGAATTTAATTATTAAAATGCATTGGTTACTTTGAAACGAAGTTACATCTTCGATGCATTTACTGTCTGTAATATATTTGCAACGTAATTGGCTCTCTATTAAGGATGAAAACACGCGAATCGTTTATTTTTATAACCCCATAAGCCTTTTTTAAATTTTCGCTTTTTATGAAAAAATAGAAGCTGCAGGATAGATGCATCGTTCCATGTGTAAATTAGATGAATAGAACGGCCATGAGGACACTGCAAAATTTTGGTTTGATTGTGAAACCCTGTACTTGCGGGGTATGTATGTATAACCCGACCAAGCGAAGAGTAGGACTGAAGAGAGACCGAAGTATCTGAGACCTAACAACAGCGATAATTGCGTCAGCCCTTAGCGCGGTGGCGGTACAAGCTGGTGCATTCGTGTTCCAAAGTAATAAAACAGTTTTTTTTCATTACATAATAAGTAATGCTAATTAATCAGCCCAATTAGATTTTCTTCAGACATTACTTTAACCGCACAGAAGACTCATGATAATTTAATCACTCATTAACGATACACATTACGTTGCATTTTATGGGAATCTGGAAGTTAAATGAGAAATTCGTCGATGTACGAATTAATTCGAATAACGCTGTGTACTCATGTTTTAGAATTTGTGGTGTGGCATGACTGGAGTATGTGGCTATTTTTAGAGACTCAAAATACTTCCATTCTTCAAATCAACATTTAAAAATATATTTATGGAACGCGTCGGTATTCCTCGTTCAAATGGAGTGTCACTGGTGTTGTTGAAAATTAGATGGCATTACAAGAAGGCCGTATATACAGGACCTCGGCCTAGATCAGAGCTTTAGTTTCCATTTGCACTAAGGATACACATGGCTCTTTCTTTCCTAAGCGAACCAAAGCACAGTAGTGCACTTATCGCAACACTCCGCTTGGCCAGCTTATTTGTATTATGTGTGTATATAGTGTGTATGACTTGGATATCACTGGCAGACATTGGTTAAAAGGAATATGGAAATATTCCTACATACTATCATGGAAACACATATTTCAAGCATTTTTTTCTATCACATGAATCGTGTTTGAGGTAGATACACTTTGCCATTTCACTTAATAAAGTAACAAATGTGTCAAATAACAAGCTGAACCTGCAATGTGTATTTATTTACATGTCTAAGTAAAAATTGCTGATTAGTTTTTGAAAGCCCGTATGTCATAAACTTAAATAAGTATAACGGCTATTGTACTTTTGATACAAGTAAATTACATGTCTCCATGTCATTATCAATCAAGATTTATGCATCACAAATTTTAAAAAAAGTTTTCTTTGTACTTAATTATTCAGTTTTTCTTGTTTTCACACAACTTTACAATTCCTGACTTGCGAAGTTTTAAAAATAACCGATTCAAATATGACAATAATGTGATGTTGTAAATATAAATTATTTTTATTGTGATTAATTTAAGTATTATTGTTGTTTCTATTACTGTTTTTCAATTTACACAGAAATTGAAAGAAATATATGCAGCTTTGCATCTTGTGTTATTACTTGACAAATTTAACAAATGTAACGTCATGTTTTATTGAATGGTAAATAAAAATTACTAATATTTTTGGTACAATTGTGTAATTTTTTTCATTTCTAATAAGTTTGGTATTCTTCCTCTAATTTATAATATTTGATTTCTCGCTTATTTTCCGTCAATTACTTTCCCTAACACGACCTCTTTTTGTCTTGTTAAATTACCATCTCGCTGAAAATCAAAATGTACTTTTCGAACATAAGAAATTAATGAAAGCGCTACGTTCAAGTAACCTGCTGTCTTTGCCAGATGACATATAATTCCCGTGGAACACGCGACCAAGTCCAAGAGCTGCTTACATATGAAAATAACGGTTCCGATTGCATGGTACACATGCCCCAATACGTAATGGGATGGTAGCTTGGAACTTCGGTGGGGAACGAAGGGTTCCCTCCATATAAGTGGTTAATACGAAGCGCTCAAATGCATCTATGGTCAGAGAGGTGCGGTGAGGAAGATGGTCTTATCGAATATGTACAAGTGGCTATTCGTCATGATCGGGGTTGCTACGGGAATCGCACCTCCTGAAGACCTGGACGCTGTCCTTCATCTCATTGAAGATTTTCTGGAGTTTTCGACAAGAGCCGCTCCCCAACCACGTGTGAGTGCTCTGGTGTGCTGGGGACCAGGTAACACCTTTTTCATGCAAATTGAACTATTGTTGCTGAGGGTACAATTAGTGGATACCATTATAAACGCGTGGATAATACACTTCTCCAACATACATCAGCGAAAAAAATTATATTTGCAGATCTGGATATTTTTGTTTTGAAATCGGTATATATTTCTTATATAATTCTCCGGCTGAAATCTGTGAGTTTTCGACAGAAAAAATTATTGCCAGACCCTGGTAACAAAAAATGGGTAAATCTTGTTCCTATATGAAGTAAGTTTCTTTCTCTAGCACTTTGTGTAGTCAAATTCCATGTTTTGTGAGCCTTTGAGACCGAAAAATTGACGGCAAAACGCCTGTGCGTCAGCGTGTGGTCAACAAGAGCGCCAAAACCATTCTGACAGGTTTCTCCACAATTTACCTATATTCTCCCATTCGTTCTGAACGAACTCAAGGTCTTGCGAGATTGGCAAGGGAGTACTTTAAATGAAGCATCAACATTTTTTCAAATTTGTCTTTAAATTTTTTCTTAGTTTTTCCCCAGATAGAGCAAAAGATTCTTTAAGAAATGTAGTTCGCAATTTGGTTGAACTCTCTGATTTTTCGGAAAATGAAAAAGGGTTTTCGTCTTCCTACAACTACAAAATTGAAGACAGAAATTTTCCCTTAATTAAATCTGTTAATCAAAAACATCTGTGCAGGTCTTTTTTTCGAAAATGAATAGTTTGTGCGTAATTTTGCGTGAAACAGGCAATGTTTAAACAATTGAAATCAATTATTTTCTCAAAAAAGTTCAAAATGTTTCCTTGTATGTAGCCAGAAATGGTAAAAAATGGTGCTGGTCACACTTTCGACGAACTATTTGTATTTTCAAATATTGCAAAAGTACAATATTGATGATAAACACTTTTTTGATAAATCTGGTCTAAAAAATCAGTTCTTTAAGACGGTCATTTTAAAAAAGATTAGTACTTTAGCGTAATTTTGCAATTTGCGAATTTCCTGCACTTCTTTAGCTAGAATCTTCCGGGAGTTATCACGTTGCAATACAACAATAGGAGAAGCCAAGGACGAAGCGAAGGAGAAGAAATTGAATAAAATGGCGAATGAAACCCGATATCTCCTGTCGTAACTTAACGGCAATTTCGGGTAAGTCCCACGTCCACACAACTCAATAAAACGAAATGATTGAGATGGACACCACCTCGGTTATCGAAAACCTCCGTTAATATAATACGTGAAGGTTTGACCTTGGAACTTCTCGCCTTGCCATTGTTTCGGTCTTCTTATTGTGAATTCCTTCGGGGATAAAAATGAAATTTTTCAGCACGTGCGCATAGTAACTAATACTTACCTTTACTTTTTATTGACTGGAAAGTGTGACTTTGTATAGACAAAGACTATTTTGCCATTCACCTAATGCAAAGAAGTCACGGCCATATTAAACAACTTAGTGACAGCAAAAGGAAGCGAACACTCGAGCGGCATGAATCAACAAGGCTCCCACCTCGCTTATTGAGTACGATTTCAAGTGTAAGCTTCCATTAATGCGTACTAGTGAGTTCGTGGGGCTATGGGACGTGCCTGGCGTACCTACCTCAAAGCACGGCGACACGCACTAAGCCGGCGCAGCTGTGGTGCGTTACTGCTCGCAAAACACGTACGAAGCCAATACCTTCTGTTATTTGTATTAGCACTAGTAATAGTTACTAATACTACTAAGAGAAGGTATAGACACAGCACTCACTCACCCACACACTTTGGCCTCTGGTAGCTCAGTGGAAGACTATTAAAAATTGGAGGACCACCTCTTTAAGAGGAAATGATTAAAGGAGTGCACACTGAACAGAATGGAATGAAACCTGGCCAAAACTCCTGGAAGCCTATTTACACAAATTCGAGGACAGGAATCATCATTAAAAGGCTAGGAAAATATGATTGTACACATAGAACATCGCATATATTTTTCCAACAGCAAATATTTAATTATTTTTTACAATAATATGTTTCAATCTGAATAAATTTCATCATTAGACGAATGTGCAAGGGACTCATCACTTTCTGTAAAAAGGAGATTGATACTCTCATCCCACAAAACAAATGTCTTATTTTTGCAAAGTTTTCTAAACTTGACACAAGGAGATCAGAACAACTAATATGTTACTTATGTCCTCTATTGTAGATTACCGGCTACACATTCTGGAGTAATTACGGCATATTTTCATGTTTTTGGGCAACGACTTCAGGGCCTGTTTAGGAAGTTGCCCAACAAGGGCATTTTTCATAACTTGTGATGTGTCCGGAACATCAATTGTGTCTGTATCTATTGTGGAATATCAGCTTGGGAGAAAATCGGTTGAACGGATTAGCCGCTCGAGTTGTCCATAGACAAACGGAGGGAGAGACGTTTTGTCGTCCACCAATTTTTCGGTATCAAGGATCCACAAAACATGGATTCTAGCTACACCACGTGTTAGAGGATTTTTTTTCTAAATTTTAGCAACCGGATTTATCCACATTTTCGTTACTAGGGCCCGGCAATGAGCGTTTTTCTGTCGAAAATTAGCCGCTTTTCCCCGCAGCATTACATAACTTTTCCCTCAACTGCGTAAGCGAGAGCGAGAATATAAAAACGCAAAGAACATATTAATTATTAAATATCCTAGTTTCTGACAGTTAATAGTTACACTGACTACGAACAAAGAACGGTTAGGGGACACATTGTTCATTTTCACTTCACTTGAATGTAGCGTGGTAAATTTAAACCAAAATCTATCTTTAGTGCTCTTTTGCGATGATATCTTTTATTTCCCCATATTCTACACATTATGAGGTATTTTTTTGCAATAAGACTTGCTTTGGAACTGTACTTTCACCCCTGTCCAAAATTGAACTTACCCCATTATCAGGGTATTTAACACGTTACGATATAATGGAATTAACGTTATGGGCATTTTTTTTAAGCAAAATTGCAAATTAAATCATAAAAGTACCTACTGCGTATATTGTACATTGACCACACATCCTTCTCCTGACTTTTCGTATGTTGACGCTCCAACCGCGCAAATTTACAGTCCAAGACGCCATACTCGCTAGGAAATGTGCTACTGTGCTAAATTTTACAGGTACGCCACCAGGGTTGCCAGATTGGGGAATTTTTCCTCAAAATGGGGATTTTTCTTCGTTGTGGGGAAATAACGGGGAACATAAATGGGCGGGAAAATATTTGAGGATTTTTTGGGGAAATTATTCTCACCCGGAGTCGTGTTGGAAATATTATTCTTCCAATTATTATGACTGAAAAATGGCATTATTGATTAATTTTATGAATCACAAAGAGAAAGAGAGCCACAGGCGTAAAGAAAGAAAAACGCAGATAGCTTAGGACATCGAGCAGCTCAAAGGACGATGATTGGTTGAATTGAATTATTTGAATTTAAGTGGAGAGCCAATGGAATCGTCAGGGACAGCTCATGCCGTTAGTCTGGAGAATATTTTTCGTTTCAAAGTTGGGGAATTTTGTTTCATTGGAGAGGTTATTTGGGGAAATGCCGTCGTAATGGTGGGGAAAGAGCTCGCAACACACCTGGCAATCCTGCACGCCACACACGAACCAGGAGGGTTAAAATGTTATGTTTGAAGTTTAAAGGGGGAACATATCTCTTTCAAGACAGCGACTTGTAATGAGTGCACTCGTTATTTCGTTTTTGGTGTTTTGCCCACGTTTTGACCCTTTCTGCCCCAGTATGCATATGGATCAGCAAGGAGGTAAATGCGATTTAAACTGATGAGAACCTGCTCCGAGAAATTGAACTGTGTGTGTGCCGGGAGAGAGATAAGATGTGAGAGCTGACTTTCATATTAATTTAATAAGTTAAAAGAAGTGGTAATACCTCTTGAAAACGTGAAAAAAACATGTAAAAAATTATAAACAAATAAACTAATTTTTTTCATAATTTAAGAAAGATTTCTGTTCAAAAACCAATGATTGTTTATAAGATTTTTTAGCTGTTTTTCATTAACAAAGGTTTAAGTGTTAAATATTTTTAAAAAATCAACCCTGTAAGTATCATAGTTTTTTGAGATATGTGAACTTAAACATCATAAAAGTAACATGACCAAGATAGGGATGTCTCTTTCCCTTTAAATCAAATAGGTAAAGTTAAATGACCCTTTGGCCTAACTAATTCGAAGTGAAAACTATTATTTTTCCCCTCAGAACTATCTGTGGCGTTTTGCGCAGGGGACGCGCAGCTGTGGCGGGCGCTGTCGCAGGCCGGGGCGCCGGCGTGCCTGCTGCCCGGGGCCGGGGGCGAGGGGCGGCTGGCGGCGGCGGTGCGGGCGGCGGCGGCGGGGGCGGAGGCGCGGCGCCGGGGCGCGGGCGGTCCGCCGGAGCTCTTCCTGGCGGACTTGCGCTGCCCGCGCGCCCCCGCGCTCCTCCTGCAGGTGGGCGGCGCCTCTGCACACGGACGTGCGTTTAGTTGACGTCAACTGCTATGGACATTAGTCCCGTTAGTGTGGGTAAAAACAGACTAACCGGAAGACCGGTCGGGGCCTTAGAGCTTGTCCCGGCTGGGGCGGTGCCACGCTGTTGGGAGATACTTGGTTGACAGAAACCCCCGCTAGTCGGCAGTAGGTCGGCGCCGGATCTCGCCATCCAACGGGGGAAGATCACCGCCACATTCCGATGAAAAACCTGCACTACACTTACGGGACGAATGACCTCAGTAGACGCGCCTGGAATCACTAACAATTAATCAATCAATGTAGTGAATGTTTTCCTCTTGGGTGGAAGCAGTGAGATCTGTCGCCAACCTAAACGTCGGCTTGAGGGGGTTTTCCTCCTCCAGGTATCTCCCCTTACGAAGTCCCCCGACCTCAAGTTCTAAACTCCTCACATGCGTGGTAGCGAAGTTTGTGTAAGGGTAAGTGTGAATAAGTGAGGAGAGAGGATAGGACAAGGAAGAGGAAGAAAAGATCGCATGCGGACCGTAGCCGACTTGTTAGGGCACTGTTCGGAAATTCGCCTAGTATTTTTAGGAGAAACCACGGAATTGTTCCAGACAGAGGCTGGATTTATCGTAGCTATAAAGCTAATGTCGAAAATCCGCCACAACTGAGATTCGAATTGAGGACTTCCAGGTCCTTGCAAGACATCGGCAATGTTGACTCTGATGTACCTCAGACCATCTGACGGGTGTTGTATTCGTTAAGCTCAGTGTGCGCGGGAACGTTGCCGAAACCGACTCTCGTACGTGGCTAAGCTTCCCGCGTACTAGGGATGTTCTGGAAGCCTGAAAATGTGTGTTAGTGTTTGTGTGTGTGTCAATGGCGAAGCTTCAGTTGGTGTCACCCGGGGCAAAGCTAATGGTGTCACCCCCCAAAATATCTATTACTGAATACTTCACACATTACATAATAAAAATATTTTTTCACATGACATTTATTTATAATATATTAAAAAACTGCATTTAATTCGGAATAATTGAAATTTAATTTTTAAGTAAATAATCTAAAACGAAGTATAACTAATTAACAAGTGCATGTTTTTACAAAAATATTATTTTTAAATAAATCATTAAAATTATATAATTCTAATTATAAAATTTTCTAATTGGTGTCCCCTAAAATGGCGTCACTGGGAGCGGCCCGCCCCCCTGCCCCCCACCTATTACGCCACTAGTTTTGTGTGTGTGTGTCTGTGTTTGGAATTGGAGATGGCCGTGCGCTGGTTGCGACGAAGTGAGGAGAACGCATCTAAACACGTAAGAAAATTAGTCAGGTTTTCGTTATTTGGCTGCAAAGTCTTCATCAATTTGATGTGAAAACTGATATCGATGCGCTAAGAAATATCAATATAAAATGTCTGAAAATTTTGTGAAAATACTCGTCTAATTGCAGGCAGATGAGTTAGGCCTGTTTGCTGATCCGTATCGTTGGTTGCTGCTCGACTTCGCTAATTACAGCGATGCAGAGAATGCTACGGAATATGAAGATGACCTTTGTTCCGTCGAAGAGGTTTGTATTTTCTTATGTCGTTCACTCATTTGTATTGTAAAATGTTTTCCCCTTTGACTATCCTGAGCGAATGATGGGTAACCAAGAGGTAATTTCGTGGAATTGTAAATTGTTTTATATTTTTAATGTTTACTCTCCTATTTTTTTATGGCTAATTAAAGATCAGTCTAGCACTGAACATGTTCTCTTTTAAAAAAATAATCTTAAAGAGTCTACGGTTACAAAAAAATTACTAAATGTACATTAAAACAGAAAAGTGAGATTCAGGTGAATGTTTGGAGAAGATTTTCGAAAAGGTGTCAAATAATCTATGACAGTGGGCAGAAGGAAAAATCTTGTCAAAGAACGTAATTCTACTCTCAATGCTTTTCCGAAAATAGAACAAAAAATGAATTAAGACCTTTCTCATCGATGTTATAATCTCTCTCACAAATTTTAAGGTGAGAATACTACTCCACATTCAAAAATTCTTGTTTCCACACGTCTGGTATGTAGAGACTAATAAAGGGAAGGAATAAAAGTCATTACGAGTCTATTACTTATTTTCTCAGTGCACTATCTCTGGACAGGAAAGATGAGGATTGCTCAAGAACCTACCTTCAACTTGTGCTAAATCATTTTATTCAAATTTTTTAACAATCAAAATAAATACAATGAAATTCAATTGATTGTTTTATTCCATAATACGGAAATAAATAGTAAACCAAAGACAATGTGAATACAATTCTTTTTTCACTGATAGAAGATCAGTGAAAACTGATCTTCTATTAGTGAAAAAAGAATTGTATTCACATTGTAGGGTCAAATAACAAAGGGTAAATTTCAAAAGAAGGGTCTCAACAGGGTAATTAATTAAGCAGAAAATTCATCAGTGCATAACATTTATGAAACTTAAAAAGAATCCCCCCAAAACATTTGTTTTTGATTAAGACACCGCTTCCCCCGGCATCCCTTTGCTCATTTACACATTTTAGGGGAACACAATATTAATCTTGTTCTAGTTTTCTCATAAATGAGCTGATTTCCTTGAAGCAAATGACTGCACTTCTGGATCATCTCACCTGCAACATACATTAAGAAAATTTAACTAGTTTAAGTACTAGTTTATCTCAAATGAGGTGTAGGGGAGGGAAAAGGTGGGACATAAAAGTTAGACTTCAAACCGAAAAAACTACATTTAATCATTCAACACAGTTTCATTGAACTGTTGAACTGCCTCCAATTAATTTATGATATGTGCAAAATTTTGTTTTTCAATTACGTAAAAAAATTCAATATAGCATAAGTATGTTTTGAGATTCTTAATATTTATATTTGAGTGAAGTATTATTCATTTGGAGGAGGTAATACTTTTACTTGCTCGCCCTTACTCCGTAAGAAGAGAAAGTATTGTAATAGTGCGGCGGAGAAAGTTGAATTTTCGGCAGAAAAACTCCTATTGTAACACTGGAGGCACTGGTAACGAAAAGTGGATTCATCACGTTCCTACTCATAGTAAATTACTTCCACAAACACGTGATGAAGCCAGAATTCATGTTTTGTGGGTTCTTGATGCATAGAAATTGATTAACGGCAAAACGCCTGTCTGTCTGTGGTCAACTCTAGCGAAAATCGTTCAGACGATTTTCTCCAAAAATAACATTCACCCATCGATCTGAACGAACATGAGACCCTGCGAGTTTGAAACGAATATTTTGGTTTTGAGGTACTTTACATGAAGGGTCAACATTTTCAAATTTTTCTCAAAAATGGCTCCTCTTTTTTTTGTGTGTGTGTGTTAAATTTTGTGCTCGGATAACGTAGAAAACGCTTAAAAGATTTTTAATTTTCATTGAACTAACTGAATTATCGAAAATTGCAAAAGGTATAAATTACCCAAGAAAGGATGTGCTCTTGCATGACCTAGTTTCTTTTTATATACATTCATTTGACTATTTGTGGGCAGAATTTGAACTGCTCTTCTGTCTTTGAGCGAGTATCTATTGGATTAATTCTCCATACTTCCAAACCGTCTAGTTGTTGAAGTCTCCTTATTTTTTGCGCATTTATTGTTGAAGTTCGATGATACTAAACTACAGCAACAAATGCAATTCTGCTTCCAGAGGAAGGTGATTTTAAAGATCATTAATAAATTCATTAAATTTCATTATCAAGGATGTCCCTCCAATGCCCTGTTACGAAACCATTTCGTCCATTAGAAATGGATCACAATTCACGTTTAAGTAGGTAAAAGCTTTCACAGTTTAAACAGAAACAACTATGTTATATTTATACGTTTAATGGCTACTATGTGATCGGTTTCTAGGTTTGGAAAGTACTGTGATCTACGACAACAAACACATCAAATTAGTTATAACTCTCAAAAACTATTATGAAAATTATCGTAATATTACCAATGTAAATTGTAAATTCACTTTATTCACAAAACATTTATAATTTCTCTTCAATGAAAAGAATTGAGTCATTTTAATCCCCGAATTCCTGCTTTGTTTACAAATGTAAAATCTGTCATTTACAAGAAACTCTTATACCATTCTTTTATATCATTTTCTGTTTTACTCCAAACATACATAGTATTCTCTTGCTCTCTCGGCCGTGGTCTTCCTCTTATTTCACAAAAAGTTCCAGCCTTTCTCTACAGCTTCCCATATGGTTTTGCATTAACTATAATATATTAAAATATTGGTTTAAATTGTAATTTTCCGGAGCATATAATTGCAATGGTGGTTTGTGAGCGTTCCACGGTTGAATCTATTTCATGAGGGATGAATGATGATGAGAAAGAATGATCGTAGAGGAATAATGACATGTCGGCAATCTAAGTTCAAAAGAACGTACGTCCAAATAGATTACTACTTTTCCGGTAGGGAAAAAAATGAACAAAAACATGTGTCATTTGGATATTTCTTTATTCCGTGTATTTGATCCACTGGTAACACGACAATTTGCCACCGGATGGGAGCCATAAAATCCAAGATATAGTGCGAAATAAGTGATGCTACAACATAATTTCTCGCATTATTTGTAACTTTTGGAATTTTCAAACATGGAGAAAGTTCAATAAAAGTAGAAATTGTGCCGTTTTATAAGCGAAAATTGATGTATTTGGGAGAAATAATAAAGAAAAAATGTCAAACTATTTTTAAGAAAATATTGAAATATCCTAGAGGTTTCATTTAAAATACCCCCAAAATCAAAATATCCGCTTCAAACTCAAGGGCCTTCGACATCAGCCAGATCTATCTGAAATATGGATTCTTGTTCAGAGACCGACGGAAGGACAGTAACGAAACGGATGGACGTTATACCGTTAACCAATGTTATACCAATGTTTCGGTGTCACGAATTCTGTGGTCACAGGGTAAAAGTTAAGTAAAAAATCTTAGTTTGGAGAAAACAAGGGTTAGATTATTGAGCAAACGCTTTTTCCTAAGCTCAACGCTATTTCCCAACGCATTTTTGTCGTTAAGGAGGCAACATTTGAATTCGGTCGTTTTACTAAAATAAAATATAGATACTTGCAGTTTCAGTACTTACCCCTATTTCGCCAAAAATTGACTTAAGAACTTTTAGCCCGTGACCACAGAATTATTCATTTTTCAGGTAGAAGGAGTCGGTATCATGGACATACAAAACGAGTTTTTCTCGCGAAAAATTACTACTATTTACTGCAGCACTACAATACTTTCTCTAATTAGACTACGAAGTGGTATGCGATAAAGTAAAACGTAACATTTTTGACACACATATTTCCTCAATGGTACGGAAATTATTGGTACCGTGTGTTGATATGCTCCGCCTTTGATGACTCGCCTCGCACAACCAGATGCCCTGCGCGTGTGCGCAGGCGGAGGCGGCGGCGGCCGCTGCGGACGCCGAGGCGGCCGAGCTGGAGGCCCGGCTGGGGCTGCGCGGGGCGCTCGTCGACTCGCAAGTACGTCCCGCGTCAGGCCAACGTCTACAAGAGAAAATCAAAGGGTTTGAGAAAAGAGCACAAGCTCAGAGGACTAGTTGAACGGGTCAAGGGATGCAGCGAGGGTGAAACTTGGGTCTAAGACAGTGTTGTCCAACTTAGAAGGGCTTATGGGACATATATTAAATTCTAGTTAAGCCGCGGGCCGCACATGGTGTTTACTCTAACTAAAGAGATTACACTGAAACAAATATTTACGACTTTTATTCAACATAATTAATGATTAATGTACATACAAAAAGAAAATCAATACATCGTTAAATAAAAATAGATGAATTATGTAATTGTATTGTATTTGGTTGGTATAATACATTTTTTCAAAGTAGTCCCGGGCCTCATAAAAAGATTCGGCGGGCTGCATGCTGTCCGCGGGCCGCCACTTGGACAGCCCTGGTCTAAGAGGCCAGGGGTCGGCGCTAGGTTGGGTCCAAAAAACGCGTCTGGCCCCCTGTAGAGTCCGCATTGCAAGGTGCCCCTCGAGTCATGGTCAGTGTTCCAGTAGTTAAAACAGAATGGCGAAAAACAATGCATTGGGAGACCCCAAAGAGCGTTTTCGGAGAAAAGCAAGAAGGTACTGGAAAATGAATAACCATTTCTGCGTTGCACTTCAATTCTCTTAATAAGAATAAATTAGTGTTAAATTGATAGTGGGTGACGCTAAAATAATTATTAATTTTCCTTAATT
The DNA here is from genome assembly GCA_031308135.1 of Acheta domesticus. NCBI lineage: Eukaryota > Metazoa > Arthropoda > Insecta > Orthoptera > Gryllidae > Acheta > Acheta domesticus. The sequence goes on from JAHLJT010009436.1 coordinate 165,245,996, forward strand.
AAAAATCGGTTCCTTTCCCTTCACATGCCCGTTGGCGAGTCCTACTGAAATATTTTGAAACAATTGTTGACCGGAGCTATCGTGCGCACGTGGTGGTGGCGCAGATGGTGCGGGCCTATTGCTGACCAGAGCTGTCGTGTGGAGGTGGAAGTGGCGCAGATGGTGCGGGCCTATTATTGACCAGAGCTGTCGTGTGCAGGTAGAAGTGGCGCAGATGGTGCTGGCCTATTGTTGACCAGAGCTGTCGTGTGCAGGCGGTGGTGGCGCAGATGGTGCTGGCCTATTGTTGACCAGAGCTGTCGTGCGCAGGTGGTGGTGGCGCAGATGGTGCTGGCCTATAGTTGACCAGAGCTGTCGTGTGCAGGTGGTGGTGGCACAGATGGTGCTGCCCTATTGTTGACCAGAGCTGTCGTGCGCAGGTGGTGGTGGCGCAGATGGTGCGCCGGGGCGGGGGCGGGGCGCGGCTGCTGGAGGTGCACCGGCGCGCGCCGTCGGAGGCGCTGCAGGGGCGGCGGTGGGGGCGTGGCGCGGGCGCGGGCGCGGGCGTGGGCGGGGCGTGTGCTGGCGCGCCGCCCCCGCGCTCTCCGCGCGCCGCAGCGACCTGCGCGGCCTCGCGCTCAAGTCCGCCATGGTGGTCACCGACCGCGCCACCCTGCGCCACCTCGACGACGGCGTCGACAAGCACATCGACACCATCACCAAGGTCGACTACGTGCTCGTGGGGCTCGTCGGCCACATGATGAACGCCAGGTGAGCGGAGCTCGGCCACGCCCGACAGCATGATTTGAATTTGTACTAGATTTGTGAATGAGGCTTCTTTAGAGTTCTCTGATTGGTCAGTGATGGCGGCGTCGGAAACTCAAGTGTCAGCTCATAACTCGTTCCGACCTCTTGAGACGTTGCACTTGTGAGAATGTGCTTATTTGTGTTGTTTGTCAAGATTTGTTGATGTATAAATGAGTTTGGAGCTGAATTTTGCCGTAATAAACATAATGATTAGGCAAAGATTAGGCCCTACATATGAATTGTCTGATTATAACATGTAGTTATTTCAATGATTGTAATTTTACAGATATTTTTTCCCAAAATTAATATTTTGATTGAGAGAATCTGCTATTTTGTTACCAAAGTGAAGCAAACTCTAAAGAAGCTTCATTCACAAGTCTAGTGCAAAATTCAAATCATGCCGCCCAGCCGCCACTTGGCAACCTGCTTGTTACATACTGTTTACTGATGGTATATCTGCAGCAACTATTCACTCGTAAAATTCAAACAAATAGTGTTTAACTATACATACAAAATACCCCAATCAAGGCGATGTATCTCAAAAAGTGTATCGCTTTTTCTATCCTATTTTTCTTACCGCTTCTCCCTCCTGGCTAATCATAACCTCTGATTCATCTATCTTAGGAGGTGGTATATATCGATCACTATGTCGATGTCCAATAAACCGCTTATGTCCTATAACATAACCTCGTTGATTTAACATAATTTCAATATTTGGCGCTGTTTGGGACTCTGATGAAGATAATTTCATTCGTGGAGTAGTCCTATTAAATACCACTCGTGCTTTGGAAATTCTCAGATAAATCCTTCCTCGCTCGCTCGCTTCGCGAGGAGGGATTTATCGATAATTTCCAAAGAACTCGTGGTATTACCTACGAAAATGTCTATACTTGCACACAAACACTTCACTTTATTCACAAAACAAACTCACTTTCACTTAGGGGTCATTCTATGTAAAATCGGCCAAAATTTCCCGACCATCTTCCGATTCGACTGAAACTTTTTAAATCGTTTTAGAATGACGAAACAACACTGAATATTGTATTTTTGGCATTAAATTTTACTTCCTTTTGAAAATTTTGAAATGTGATATTTTGCATGAGTTTCAGGGAGTATTATCTAAAAAACTAGTAAAGTATCTTAAAATCTGATTTTACTTCGCAACTAGCCTTATATTTCTAATGAATACATCCCACCCCAAAAAGTTTTATATGATAAACCTTAATTATAACGACATTAATAAGGCCATATGAAGGCCCAAGTAATAAATACAATTTTTTTCAAAATTCATTTTCTCAAATACTCCATCTCGGATTTTCTTCTTTTAGTCGTCAAATTGAAGCGAAGACATTGAAGTTTATAGTAGTTAAAGAATCTCGATGGTAAATTTGAATTTACCAATGTTATTACCAGTTAAATTTACATTTTCATTTTTTCTTTAATGGACTTACGAGAACTATGCATTTATAAACGCTTATCATTTGTGAATCTTGCTTTCGTTATTTAGTGATTAATTTTCGTACATTTTCAATGTATCTGAATCATATTTTGGAAGGTAGAAACTTCTATTTATACCGGGTGACCCACCAATTTGTGAGCCACACTCATCTATTACTGGTTCACAACATCGAAAAGCAGTTTTCGGTCGTCAGTGCGGAATAATGGGGCAAGTAATGCGCTTTATAGATATTGTTTGTAATATTTTTAGTTTGGTGCGGTTTGTAGTAGCTGACGTTTCAGAGAACTACGCATTCACAATTCAAGGCAGTGTACAAAAATTACATTGGAACAATACTCAACCTATACATGCTCTTTTCAGTCAAGCGAAGAAGCCATTGCTTCAATCAATTTTGTCATAATATCAGACGATTTAAATCATAACACGGCAGCGTGTATTATTTCCAAGTACTGCTAATTATTCTTGAAAACTAATATTTCAAACCCGGGACTTCAGGTTTACGCGCACGTGCTCTAACCACTGAGCTATTGCGACATCCAATTGCTTCAGCATGTTCTTAGGCCTAATGTATTGCCCGCTATGATGTGTAATATATTATTTACGTCTACGGAACATATTTCTTTAGACGTAATATATATTAAATATGTATTAACTCTACAGAATTATGTATATTATTTATAATTGTCACTACTTCTTCACCTGTTTTGGACGCGTTTACGCTCGGAAATATGTTTTGTAGCCGTAAAGAGTACTAAATTCTGACATTGTTACAATGACAATTCTTTGAAAAAAATTAAATATTTCCGGAGAATTTGAAAAAATTGTTAACTAAAGAATTAGCGTACTAAGTACATCGCTACAATTTTTTTATAAAGATTTTTACAATTTTATTGGTTATAACTCGACCAAGCGAAGAATGAAGGATGCGATTGCGGCGCGTCGTGGAACTAACAGTGTAAACACGAGTTTAGCTAACAAAAGTCGCCAGGAGCGTGAAGCGAGTTCTGAGACTGCTTCTACGGAATCTTGCCCCATTATTCCGCACTGATGACCGAAAACTGCTTTTCGATGTTGTGAACTAGTAATAAGATATGAGTGTGGCTCACAATTGGTGGGTCACCCGGTATAAACAGAAGTTTCTACCTTCCAAAATATGATTCAGATACATTGAAAATGTACGAAAATTAATCACTAAATAATGAAAACAAGATTCACAAACGATAAGCGTTTATAAATGCATAGTTCTTCTAAGTCCATTAAAAGAAAAAAATGATAATGTAACTTTAACTGGTAATAACATTGGTAAATTCAAATTTACCATCGAAATTCTTTACTATAAACTTCAATGTCTCCGCTTCAATTTGACGACTAAAAGAAGAAAATCCGAGATGGAGTATTTGAGAAAATGAATTTTGAAAAAAAATCGTAATTATTTACTTTGGCCTTCATATGGCCTTATTATTGCCGTTATAATTAGGGTTTATCATATCAAACTTTTAGGGTGGGATGTATTCTTTAGAAATATAAGGCAAGTTGCAAAAGTAAAATCAGATTTGAAGATACTTTACTAGTTTTTTAGATAATACCCCCTGAAACTCATGCAAAATATCACATTTCAAAATTTTCAAAAGGAAGTAAAATTTAATGCCAAAAATACAATATTCAGTGTTGATTCGTCATTCTAAAACGATTAAAAAGTTTCAGTCGAATCGGAAGATGGTCGGGAAATTTTGACCGATTTGACATGGAATGACCCTTAGTTTCTTATACAGCAAGGCCTTTTCTCGACTCCTGTCCTGGCCAGTGCTTCCATCTGAGCTTGTCGTTCCCCATTACAAACGAAGTCGTGGCTGTGACTACCCACCTTTCAACAAAAATAATTTTAATACTTACTAACAAAGACAACAGAGGATGTCCCGAATCTCAAAGTACACAGTAAGGAATCTCCCCGATATGCATGTAAAAAAATCCGCTTATAAGAAACCATATAGTATTTCTGGAGTCTTATGTAAATGTTGCCATTACGTCCAACATGTATGAATTTCCCGGACTTGGGCAAAAAATTGTTTCTCGATAATTTTTTCCTTACAAGTAATATAAGTTGAAAGGACAAACATTTCCACGCAGTAAGAGTTTGGTTTTCCAGTTTTTACTTTTTCGCCTTATTTCGCACAATGTGCCGGAAAATTGTCATTTTTCGGTGGAAAAACTTTTCGCCTGCTAACGGAAAGTGGATAAATCTTGTTCCTTTACATGTAGTAAAGTACATTCACTAACTCATTTTGTAGTCAGAATCTCTTTTGTAGGACCAAGACAGCGAAAAATCGATTGACGTCAACACTCTGTCTGTCAACTCTAGCGCCGAACCATTCAGACGATTTTTTCCAAAATTGATATTCCCCAATCGATTTGAACGAACTTGAAACACTGTGAGTTTTAAACTTACAGTTGACGTTACGGTAGTCATATTGCGACCTTCATGGAAGGCGCCCCGAAGAAAGACGAAAAACGACGACAGAAAAGTTGGCCACTGTGCCTAAGATATGGCTTCTTCCAGAATCTATTGACTCCTGACAAGGAAGCTGCGGTTGTCAACTTACAATGTAACAATATTGTTTTTCTCGTTAACGATAATCCGATAAATTGAAGCTTGAGAAAATACATAATTATTAACAAAACATTAAGAAAAAATTGCTAATCCAAAAATTTGCTGAGTTGCATAGTTACTACACACAATATACGAGTTTAGTCTTAAAGAGTATTTCCCTTACTCAACATGATTTCGAAATGAAAGACATATTCTACGGCCAAATGTCTCAAGAAGCTCTATCGACCTTAGCAATCTACAGGGGTATTCGTTCATTCAGCATCCAGCACACGGTGTTGGACACGTGGGGCTACAACACCAATGGCTCGTGGAGCGGCATGGTGGGGTACCTGCAGCGCGGCCAGGCGGAGATAGGCGGCACCGGGCTCTTCTTCACCACCGACCGCATCCCCATCATCGACTACATCGCCATGACCACGCCCACGGGGTGAGTGTGGAGCGGACACCTGCAATGAGAAGTACGGAACAATTTACATGTTTATGGAGTGTTTCTATGCTTTTATAATGCAAATTTTTGCTTAGAAATCAATTTTTCAAACCAACTATTGAGTGCTTACTGCGGCTCAACCATTCGGAATATCCACGTAGTTTATTAGACAAAATATGCTCAGAATTGTCTTAAGAGCTTATTTTCGAAGTTTCGACGTTTCCTCCCCAGACACTCCGTATAATACGAGACGTCTGTGAATGTTTCGAGGGCCGATCCAAAAGTCAATTATAATCCATGGTTATACAGGGTTTGTCCGGAAAGCAATGTCAATGACTTCAGAACAAAGAAATTATTGATCGGATTGGTACAATCTCTTAATACTCTTCAAAGTACATCCCTCCTGCATCGATACACCACTGTCAGTGCGATTGCCATGCGTCAAAGTGCGCGAAAGTCCCTTTCCGGGATGCCCTTCAAGACGCGCGTTCTAGTCGCCTTAATGTTGTCGATCGACCCGATATGCTTCTTTTCGACGGAGTTTTCAGTCGTGGGAATAAAAAAAGGTCTTGGGGGGCGACGACCAGGCTGTAGGGCGGTTGTGGGATTGTTGTGACGCCTGTCTTGGACAGGTAGTCGCTTAGAACAAAACTGGTGTGCGGGGGTGCATTGTCGTGACGCTTCCTGTCCTTGGCGATGTTGAGTCTCAGATTCCCCTTGGACCCGAAGTTGATGTGCTTGGTGATACGAATTCGTGATGGACGATCCCGCGGATATCGAAAAACACAATCTGCATTGATTTGATTTTTGATTTAGGCTTCCTGGCTTTTTTGGGGGCGAGGGGACGTTGACGTGTGCCACTCGGCATTTTACCTTTTCGTCCTTCGTCGTTGATGTCTTCTCGACCTACTGTAAAGGCCTTGGCAGTCTTCAGCATTGGAAAAGTCTCAGAAGCAGTCTTGCCGACTTTAACACAAAACTTGTTAGCCATGCGTTTCTCGACGGATTGTTGCATTTCGAACTCTGACGCGTCACGAAAATGACTCTCACGAAAAATGCTGTCCTAACCCTGCGGCAGCTCGCAGGCAACTGGCGTGAAGACGACTTCGTTCCCGGAGCCCCCCCCCACCATTCCCGCGCTAGCGGAGCGAGCTGGCACGTACAGAAGCGGCGGAAAAAAAATCATTGACATTACTTTCCAGACAAACCTTGTATTATGCTGTCTTACGATAACGACAATTAACAACTTTCTAACATAGATGCGAGGTTAATATAATACGAGACGTCTGCGAATGCTTTGAGGTCGGCGTTCATCTTCCGCGAGCCGCCGCTGTCGTACGTGAGCAACCTGTTCACGCTGCCGTTCGAGGGCGGCGTGTGGGCGGCGAGCACGGCGCTGCTGGCGCTGACGGGCGCGCTGCTGCTGGCGGCCGCCGCCTGGGAGGACGCCGTCGAGCCGCCCGACGCCGCGCGCCTGCCCGCGCGCTGGGACGACGTCACCATCCTCACCCTCGGGCGCCGTCTGCCAGCAGGGTCAGCACGCTCAAAGCAATCGATAGTGCAAGGAGTGCCTCTGGCCGGAAGGTCCAGTTCAGCCGTGGTCTGGAGGAGAATTGTAGCGGCCGGCTGCTCTCATCGGTAGCTTTCCGTGGTTTCTCCGATCAACAACCAGGCGAATGCCGGAGCAGTACCCTAACAAACGAGCCACGGACCGCGCGCGATATGTCCTTCCTCTTCCTCGTCCTATCCTTTCCTCTTACACACACACACACACACACTAACATGCACTACCTTACCACATGCCGTGAGACCAGTCGGAGGCAAACAGCTTCTTATGGATGGAACGATGCCCCTTTGGTCAGAGATACCTGTCTGGGAAAACCCCCGCTAACTGACGTGTATATGTTGGCACCAGAACTCACCATCCTGCGAAAGGAGATCATCGATATCTCCCGAGAAAACACACACACACCTCCGGCAGTAATGACCTTGACAGTTGACGCGCCCGGAAACACGAAACAATCAATATAAGGAAGGCTTTTCCCCCGAGAGGTGGTGGTGTTCCTCCCGCACTGGATGGTGAAACCAGGCGCGACCTATGGCTAGGGTGAGAGTTTCCTCCTTCGGGAATCTCCCACGGCGGGACGCCGCCCCAGTAGGGGCTCTAAAGGCTGATTTACATTTACCATAACTGGTGTGCCAGTTAAGGCTTTGCCAGCACCTAGACAGCGCTAGCACTCTGTGCGACTGGCAATAGTTGTTTACACAATGCTAGTAATGGCATGCAAGATGAGATATTTTTCTCGCTCCTCTTAGCTTATGTATACTATTTGCCCCTTGCTGCTGATTGTATTCGGCGCTCAAACAACATTGTGCAAAGCAAATGTTCCGTGAACATTTCATCCTATTGACGTATTCTGCCTTGGAGAAGTTATCTACCCCCATTTTATTCGCAACTGCCAGAAATGCGGCATTTCTGGCCTCGCGGGTTCTGGTAAAAAATATCCACAAATGTTCCGATACTCTAAATAACCAGTCAAACTTGTCAGTTTGTTCTTCCGTTATTCAAGAGGACTTCTGCTTCTCAACCACTTTTATAAATAATAATAATAATAAGAAGAAGAAGAAGAAGCTTACGTTGATTACCGTGCAAGTATAAAGCAGTGTACGCACGTGTTGAGACCCGGGGGATCGCCGAGGCGGATACCCTGGAGGTGGGGGAGAGCGTGAGCATGCCAGTAAACCAAACATTCTTGTTCAGCTGGCATCGCCAGTGACTGGCGCGAAGGTCTAGTCACTTGCAACAAGGCGTTTACCACGTTGCCAGTCTCCACTAGCAAGTTGCTGGCAACCGCAACTGGCACGTTTACTGGCAACGGGTAAATCAACCTTAACTTCTAACTCTGTCCCCTGGTGTGTGCAGTGCATGGAACTGTGCACGCAAAGGGAGAGTAGGGCGCAAGAAATCACGATGTCCGTGGCTCGTTTGTTAAAGTAGAATTCCGGCATTCGCCTGGTATTGATACTAAACGAAAAGCTACCGATCAGAACACCACATTATACTCCAGACAGTGGCTAAATGCGACCTAGCTACAAAGGTAGAGTTGGAAATCCGCCACCGTCGGGACTCCCGGGCAGTGTTGCTGTAGAGAAGGCGCCCTCTAAGCCGATCTCTGCCTTAAGTTACCGAAGTCCTCATTTATAAAGACGTATCCTGATTTTTGGACCTAGTCTTCACTATCAGGATTTGTATTCAAAACTTGTGATTTTTCAACGCGAATAATCTATTTACTCTTTAAAATTCCTGTCATACCTGGAAGATAAATATTAATGTACATACATTCTCCAGTGTAAATCTCAATGCTGTAGATCAAATCGTTTAGGAGGCTAGACTGGGTCGAAGTTGTCCAAATTTTGGAATTCTTTGAAACCCTCGATTTTCGGAAAAACGCCTCTCAGGGCACATTTATCGTCCGAATGAAGGACATGATGGAATTTTCTGAACCTATATTAAATTTTGAAACAGGATTTTGCTTCGTGTATCGAATTCCTTTTCCGCCAATTGTTTTGGGTAAATAAAATAGAAAAAAATCAACGACCCCCGAGCTGATGAATTTGGCGATTTTCGACATAAACTGGATTTTTCTCAACACCTGTGGCTCAAGCCTGAAATTTAATGGCGAGTACACTGGTGATAAGCAATATTTCCAACAGATGGTTCTTTTTCAGAAATTCGCGAATAACAAGTAAAAACCTTGATTTTCCTCAATAATGTGCTCTAGGAAGTCGCCAAGTTTAGCCGGTTCTTATAAATTAAATTGTGTGTCATACCTGCAAGATAAACAGTAATGTACACAATACAATCTCCAGTTTAAATCTCAGTGCTGTAGCTCAAATAATTTAAGAGGTAGAGCGCGATAAAGTTGACCATATTTTGGTTTCTCTGAAACACACGATTTTCGGAAAAACTCATCTCAGGGCACTTCTTATCGTTCGAATGCGGCAATGATGGCATTATCTGAAACTAGTATTATTCAATTTTGATAGAGGATTTTGCTTCCTGTATCCAAATATTTTTCCTTAGTTTTGGAGGTATAGACATTTTTTGCCAATTCTTTTGGCAAAATAAATAAAACTAAAATAGCGAAAATTGAAGGAATCCTATTAAATTGGGAGATTTTCGACATGAGCCCGATTCTTTTCAAAACCATGTGCCCTGGCCTGAAATTTATTGGCGAATACACTGGTGAGAAGCATGTTTCCAACACATGTTTCGTTTCCCAGAAATTTGCGAATACCGTATGCAAAAAAACTTAAATTTTCCTAAAAAAAATGTACTCTGGGAAGTCGCGATGTTTAACCGGTTTTTATAAATTAATTAATTTAAATATTTTTAAAATATAGAATATACAAAAATTAAAATTTCGTTAGAGAGAAAGTGATATTACGACTGAAACAATGTTTCTAAATATACGAGCAATAAATATGTCCTTTCCTTACATTTACGGTGAATATTGAATCAGAGATAAAAAGAAACCATAATAATAAAGCTGCAACAGTCATTATAGTCAAGTATTAACATATAAATTGGTCTCTCGTCAGGAGTAGTATAAAAACGTACCTGTACGTCATAAAAAACGTGCTGACTTATATTATTATCATTATTACTAGTAGTAGTAGCTTAGTACAAGTTGAAGCAACTTGCTGAATGACACTGTACAAGGCTTTGGATGATCTTGGATGATCTTTGGATGATCTTTGGATGACCCCATCTCGATCAGGTTTTTCGTCCAGTTTCCCTGATCCTTGAGCAAATGCTGAGATGGTCCCTTGTTTTGCTTCTGGACATAAATGTAACTTCATTATTTGTGCACATCTTCTGAATTTCAGTGGAAAATATAGTTATTCAAATTATCGCTTCTCATATTATCGCGGCAAAAAGTATTATTCTTTCATGAAGAACATGAGGGTTCAGGGCAGGAATTTATAGCTAATTTACCTTTGAAAATATATTTTATTATATAGGAGCGAATATTTTGTCAACAAAACTCGAAAAAAACCCTCTCTTTCGTATTCAAAATTCGACTAGAATATGGTTTAGGATAGAGGTCACAGAATTATGAAAACGTGCACAAATTCACTCTCCCATAGCTCGTCATACGCAGTTTTAACTGTTTTTGACGTAAATAAAATAAAAAAAATAAAAAAATCTTGGCTGTCCAGGTGACGCCGCGTCGAAGGCTGTGTTGCCTACGTTTCGACCATCTTATCGTGGGTCTTCCTCAGGGCTGGTCTGCGCCAAGGAGGAAGACCACGATAAGATGGTCGAAACGCAAGGCAACACAGCCTTCGAAGCGGCGTCACCCCGACAGCCAAGATCAGCCACATGACTCCGGCCGCGGAAGCCTACGACTTTTTTTTTCTTTCAATTTTCCCCTCTCCAGTTGCCCTGGAGAGGCGGGAGTTTATTCAAGTTTGGGGTTACAAAGAATTCCCGCCTTTATGGCTTGTGGAATTAGTGTAGGGCATTTATGATAAATATACTAACTAATCCTAATATTACAACTATTTACAAGTGTCTCTTGGGCTCTTTGAGTTTTAAACATTAATTAATTTATGATATAGTTAGCAAGTTCTTGAGATTGTTCATGTTTTCTTCTTATTTTCACTAATGTATTCATTCACGCTCGCATTTACCCTTCAGCTATATGTACAAACACATTCACACATTCATACACATTGCACTATTTACACTATATACACCTACGACTATATTCAGCCTCCGACTTCACTGTACAAGGCAGATTATATAACCCGAAGACGTGGACCCCAACGTACAACGCGGTGCATTTGCGCGCTTTTGCCCGAAGGCTCGCCATCCGAGTCGCGGCGCGTGCCGGGGCGCATCGTGAGCTTCATGCTGTTCGTGCTCGTCATGTGCCTCTACACGTCCTACTCGGCCAACATCGTGGCGCTGCTGCAGTCCTCCACGCACTCCATCCGCTCGCTCTCCGACCTGCTCAACAGCCGCCTCGACGTCGGCGTCTGGGACATCGTCTACAACCGACACTACTTCATGGTGAGAGAGTGCCCGGAAATAGAGCAAGCGTACCCGTGCGAGAACTCTCGCTTGCTGTATGTGTATTTAGGTGTTTAGATTTGAGTATTACTATTGAATCACTGAATTTATGGCTCGTTGCTACCAAACTGCATTCTCCCGAATAATTAATAACAAAATTTACATCAAATCCTGATTTGGTTCAGATATTAAAATTATTGTTTTACGTTTCCACGGTGCTAGAATATTATATCTAACAAGCTGTCCAGGGCCCGGGCTATCGGGACTTCTTTAGAGAAAAGTAAGAATAGGAAGTACACATGTTTCGTTTGGTAAAGACAGTATTGGGTTAAGCCAAGAGCACTTTACACTTCTTTTTGTTCTTCTTTCCCTTCAGAGCTGACGGACGATAGAAATAGCTAAGAAATTGCTGAATTCGACCAAGAATCTAGCTTGTGTAGTAAATCGGCCACCGACGGGATTTGAACCGTAAGACCTCCCGGTAAAAGTAGCTGCAGAGATAGCGGTAATGCAAGCTCCGAGATAAATTCACCGGCAAAGGTGTTCAGGGCATCAACTGGTCACTGCAATGCCACTGACCGGGAGCTTCTAGGACTAGAGTCCTGACGGTGGCAGGATTTTTACTCTTGCTGCATAGCTAGGTCGAGTTCGTCCGCTGTCTCGGGGTGAATTCTACCCGCCGGCTGCTCTGATCGGTCCTTTTCCGTGGTTTCTCCGATCAACATCAGGAGAATGTCCGAGTAGTACCGTAACAAACGGACTACGGATCACGCGCGATCTTTCTTTCCTCTTCCTTGTCCTGTCCTTACCCCTTACATACATACACTTACTCTCATATGCACTACACTTACCGCGAAACCGGTCAGCGGTGCTGACTAGTGCCGGCTGGAGCAGTGCCCCGCTGGCGGGAGATACTTCGTTGGAGGAAACCCCACTAGCCGTCGTGGAGGTCGGCGCTGGATCAAGCGGCGGAAGTTCACTACCACCTGCGATAATACACGTGACTAATGACCTTAGCAGTTGACGCACCCGAAATCACTAATCAATCGATGCGAGCTCACCTTGAGTTGAACAAGGGCCGGGAAGCGCGTAAGCTCTGCGGGGTGAGTCCCAAACCCACTCTAAACCCCGAAACGGGAACTGGAACTCCCGACTGTCGTCCTGTTCCTGGCGCAACTCACGTAAAGCTGTAGGCAGTGAGTAGACGGGAAGAGGGTCCGGTGCCCCTCGGACCTAGTCCGAGTTGCCTTCTGACGGGCTTTTGGTTTCGTCATGGCAGTGACCCGTGAACTCAATGGGTATTTGGATGGGGATCGCCCAGGTGCAAATGAATTCGTACTAACCACTGGTTAGGAGGGATGTAAGTTGGAGCATCGCGGCCCGACCCAGGCATCACGTGGGAAGGCTTTGTGCTGCGTGCAGACGTGATTCGGCAATGGGCGTCGAGTGGAGTTAGGATGTAACCTCACCCTGTATAGGGTGAGGTTACATCCTAACGGACAAGACACCCACAAGGACCTTACTCACCAAAGAAACAAATTCGAGATAATGCGAGTGGGCACGCAGGGGCTGGGCGTGGGCGCTGCAGATGGCGAGCGACCCGGTGCGGCGCGCGCTCTACCGCAAGAAGGTGGCGCCGCCCGGGCAGCCCCGCGCGCTTCATGGAGCTGTACGAGGGCTTCATTCAAGCTCCATTTGCAATCTTAACAAAGGGGTTGCATCGCAGGTGGCGAGCGACCCGGTGCGGCGCGCGCTCTACCGCAAGAAGGTGGCGCCGCCCGGGCAGCCCGCGCGCTTCATGGAGCTGTACGAGGGCTTCATTCAAGCTCCATTTGCAGCCTTAACAAAGGGTTTGCATAGCAGGTGGCGAGCGACCCGGTGCGGCGCGCGCTCTACCGCAAGAAGGTGGCGCCGCCCGGGCAGCCCGCGCGCTTCATGGAGCTGTACGAGGGCTTCATTCAAGCTCCATTTGCAATCTTAACAAAGGGGTTGCATCGCAGGTGGCGAGCGACCCGGTGCGGCGCGCGCTCTACCGCAAGAAGGTGGCGCCGCCCGGGCAGCCCGCGCGCTTCATGGAGCTGTACGAGGGCTTCATTCAAGCTCCATTTGCAGCCTTAACAAAGGGTTTGCATAGCAGGTGGCGAGCGACCCGGTGCGGCGCGCGCTCTACCGCAAGAAGGTGGCGCCGCCCGGGCAGCCCGCGCGCTTCGTGGAGCTGTACGAGGCCTTCATTCAAGCTCCATTTGCAGCCTTCACAAAGGGGTTGCATCGCAGGTGGCGAGCGACCCGGTGCGGTGCGCGCTCTACCGCAAGAAGGTGGCGCCGCCCGGGCAGCCCGCGCGCTTCATGGAGCTGTACGAGGGCTTCATTCAAGCTCCATTTGCAATCTTAACAAAGGGGTTGCATCGCAGGTGGCGAGCGACCCGGTGCGGCGCGCGCTCTACCGCAAGAAGGTGGCGCCGCCCGGGCAGCCCGCGCGCTTCATGGAGCTGTACGAGGGCTTCATTGAAGCTCCATTTGCAGCCTTAACAAAGGGGTTGCATCGCAGGTGGCGAGCGACCCGGTGCGGCGCGCGCTCTACCGCAAGAAGGTGGCGCCGCCCGGGCAGCCCGCGCGCTTCATGGAGCTGTACGAGGGCTTCCGGCGCGTGCGGCGCGGCCTGTTCGCCTTCCACGCCGAGTTCAGCACGGGCTACCATATCATCCAGCGCACCTTCCGCGAGGACGAGAAGTGCGGCATCCAGACCATCCGCTTCCTGCAGGTCATCGACCCTTACCTCGCAATCCGGAAGAACTCCTCCTACAAGGAGGTCATCAAGATGGGGTGAGTCGGAAATGCAAGGTGGGCACAATTTAAACCCAGCCGTAACCAGCCATACCAGTCGATGTTCAGTGAAAAGCATACAAATTAGATATGACGCGAGTGGTAAAAGTGTCATTTCATTTTGCGAGTAGGAAATGTTGCGACTCTCAGCCTGCCGCCTTCGTGTCGCAATCCTAAGAGCAAAATAAAATCATTTTTACGTGTCGTACACTTGTTTTAGACAGCCTTACTTACTTTCGTTTTATTTTATTATAGTATACAAATTACTAAATGGTATTTTTAAGTTTGTAGTAGTTGATGCGGACCGACGAAACTATTTTGTTTTCTTGTTGCATTCACAGATTTATCTAGACACTTGAGCATTGTCTTACATTTAGCACTAATGCTAAAAATTGAACTTTTAGCACGCTCGTGAAGTCGTAGGCTTCCGCGGCCAGAGAAATGAAAATGATCTTGGCCCCTCAAAAATCAACGAACTCCTTTTGCTCGTGAAGTCGTAGGCTTCCGCGGCCAGAGGCAAGCAAATGATCTTGACTTGCCAGGCGCCGCCGCGTCGAAGGCTGTAGTGCAGACCATCTTGTCGTTGTGTTGCTCTGGTCCGCTTGTCAAAGTCAAGAGCATAACTCTTGTCAAACAGCACGTGCTCCTTTGTGTGCGGAGGTTCCGTAAGATGCGCGAGCGTGACTTGCAGTCGCTTTGAAAGAACCACTTCTACTCGTGAAGTACTTCATCAGGGCTGGTAGGGCAGACCAGCCCTGGTGAAGACCTCGATAGAGATGGTCGAAACTTCGGCAACACAGCCTTGTACGCGGCGTCACCCGGACAGACAAGATCTCTGCCGCGTCGAAGGCTGTTGTGCCGCCGTGTCGACCATCTTGTCCTGGCCTTCCTCGGGGCTGCTCTGCCCCTCAAAACCAACGTGCTCCTTTGTGTGCGGAGGTTCCGCAAGATGCGCGAGCGCGGCGTGCAGTCGCGCGCGTGGCGCCGCCTGCTCACACCCAAGCCGGAGTGCCTGGGGCAAGGGCTCCAGCTTCGTGAGCGTGGGCATCGTCGAGTGCTACCCCGTGCTCATGGTGCTCGTGTACGGCCTCGTGGTCTCCGCCTCCATGCTGCTGTTGGAGAAGCTCCTCTACCGCAGGTAGGTGCAGTTTTCCTAATACTACGATTTTTCTAACTTTGCCCCTAAAGGCCCGTCTTCACGATGGAATATGTCACGGTATTTCACGACGTTCGCAGCCGTGCCACCAGATATCGCATGGTCGCATTCGTATCAAGCAGTGCTTGCGATCGTGCAACTTCTAGCGGCACGAAGTAGAAAGACGCGAAATGCTCTGTGATATTCCATTGTGGCCGTAGGGGGCTTGAGGGGCAGAGTTAGAAAAAATTGTAAAATAATTATGCGTGGAATACAAGATAAATATGAAAATACGTTAATATTTATTAATATTATGTAAGCTTGCATGTAATCAAGCTTGGCAACGTCGCTTGTCGACACGCGCGTGAGAGTCAGTTGATAACAAGACTCCGAGCTGTGACCATTGATGTTATTGTATTGATGTATAAAAAGGCTAGCTATCGGCAATTGTATTGATTCAGGTTAGTTTTAATCTTTAGTTTTAAGCTTGTTTGTTCACCATTATATTTCTGGACTTCGCTAATCTGTACATATTATTTATATTACAGTTGTTCACTGCATCTTATATGTGTCGATTCTTACCCTGAACTCCGCTCCCTTGGAACTCTTTACATTGTGGCTTACATATATTTTCCCTTTTAATGGCACTTTCATTTCTTTTTGTATACTTTTTGTTGTTGCTGAAATACCTCCAGAAACACAGCTATAGCAAAAATGCCTCCAGAAACAGAAACTATTGCTTAATCCATTCCCCGCCTTGGCAAATGTCACACAATGTTCAAATTTCTTTTTTACATTAATAATTATGGAATATTCGGTTTAATGCTGTTCTTACTCATACTCGCATTATTTATATGAACCTGCATATTATTTACAGATCTGCAAAACTTCTTGGTGTTATGGACGCGCTATTCAGAAGAATTTGGAATTCACAGAAGAAACCAGTTCGCCTAGTAGGAACTTATCGCCAGTGACTTCAACTGGGAAATTAGAGAAATAATTAACAAAAAACACTCATTCCTGATTTGGGGAAAATTTTACTTTCAAGTGATGTTACAGCTCATATGACAATCTCCTGTGAAGAACTCACACTCTGTAAGTAATAATTCTCAGAATTCAAATACAACTCCAAACAATGCGAGGTTTCAAAAAATACATTCGCTCTTTTAGAGTGAAGGAAGTTTCAACTACTGCCGTGGGGGAAGTGATACAAAACGAACTTTCTCACCACATTTCGGAGTATTTATGTTATTAATTTTAAAATGCACATTTATATTAAAATGAACGTAATAGGTGTACCACGTTTCAATGTCAAAAATTGTAAAAAAAGGTCATGAAATTTCGACCAATGCCAATTTCAGCTCCTTTTAATAGGCACAGAAAAACGGGGTAATGAAGATATTTTGCTAACACAATTGAATGGGGTAATAATTTGAATTAGCTATCTGAAAAATGACAGAAGGAATACATGAAATTTCTAGCACTTACGAAGCGATTTAACATATTCTTCTAGTGACTTCCTCATAAACTATTACATGTGAAAGAACTCTTATGATTAGTTCTTCCCAAATGTTACGCACAAATTCACTAGCACAGTATTATACATTGCTGACTGTTCATTAAAATATAGATTACTTAGGTTACGTCAACTAACTGAAAAGTGGGAATAATCAAATTTTATTGTTAACACTGAATTTTCGAAAATAGCGAAAGTTTCAATTTAAAACGGCGGCTTCCTACAACTACAAAATTGAAGATAGAGACCTTTACTTCAAATAAAATTTGTTCTCCATACTCGTAGTAAGTTCTTTCATTAAGGTAATGTACATTTGTTTGAAAATTTAGTAGTTTTCGCGCAATATGTACAATTTGAAAAAAAAATATACAAAAACAAGATTTTCTAAAAAACAGACCCAATTTTTTCTTAAAACGTTGCTAGGTATAGTGCTAAACGTACTCTACGAGATGACAGAAACATCAGTTTGCTCTATTCTTTTGTTTTAAAAAAATGTAATTTTGTGATTTGCCTCTCAAGTCGTTAATATTTCCGTTAGGGCAATTTGTTCACATTTTATATTAATGAGTACATGAGCTTTAAATAATGTCATACAAAGTTTCTCTAAAACTCAACAGTTTTCTACAAAACTAGCTCAAAATTCCGCATTTTCGGAAACGTTTAAACGGCATTTTATCATTAATGGCTCCAAATGTTTTCTTCAAACTTTTCGTACGAAGAGTGATTATTGAACTGGATAAGATAACGCAGAATTATTTTGCTGAATTCTCTAGTTGTTTTTTTAAATTACACAAATGTAAATTTTTTGAGATCTCTCACACAGTCAATATACACATTTCCAGCTCTTTGTAAACACTACTGTATTTGTAGGTAAATGTGCTTCAACTGACTTTTAATATAGTTTTTCGAAAACAAAAATTTTCTGTAAAATTGAGCTTCAAATTTCGATTTAGCATTAGCGCTTAACGCCATTTTCTTAGAAATGGCTCCAAATTTTTCAAAGGAAATTTGCTATTTAGAACGTGTTTTTACTGTTCTTTAACTATTCTTAAAATAATATTTCCGTTTATCTCTTAGGAATCCGAAAAATTAAGAAAATGTCAAAAAAATGTACTTTGGATGGCGATAGATGCAGCTGACAAGAGTATGTGTCAAGTCCGAATAGCTAGCAGAGGCCAAAGGAAATAGAAAAATAATACGGTAAAGTCTGTGCCATTCTCTAGCACCACATTATAATACTCATGCACTACAAATAATAAAATATCAAGTTGTTTTTCCAGTGTTTCTACTTTACCTCTCCATAAAAATTAGCAATAAGTTAAAAATACGCAATATGTAACAAGGGAAACTAGTAACAAACAATGAAAATTGTCAATCATATGCAAGAAACTAGTGGTGCTACAGAATGGCACAGACTTTCCCGTATTAGTTTTCTATTTCCTTGGGTCTTTGCTAGCTATTCGGAATTGCCACAAACTCTTTCCTGCCAACTACCATCTATCACTGCCAAAAGTACATTGTTTTGTCATTTTCTTAATTTTTCGGTTTACTATTGGTAGAACGGAAACATCAATTTTAGAATATTAAAGAACACAAAAACCTAGACATAAGTGGCAATTTTCTTTTAAAAATTATGTGCCGTTTAAGAGACAATGGCGTTTTAGCGCTACTAAAAGTGCGAAATTTGAAGCTCATTTTCACAGAAAATGTTTGAGTTTTCAAAATATTTTATTGGAAGTTATTTGAAGCACTTACCCTCACACATATAATAATCTTTACAAATTGCTGGTAATGTGCATATTAAAGATGTGAGAGATCTTTCAAAAAAATTACAATTATGTAATTTTTGAAAAAAACAAAAAAAAACTCAAAATAAACTTTACTCTACACTAAAGAGTGTAATTCGCACTATCCGTTACAAAAGTTTCAAGAAAACAAATTGCAGCCATATATGAGAAAATGGCGTTTGAGCGTTTCTGAAAATGCGAAATTTTCAGCTACATTTCACAGAAAACGGTTGTGTTTTCGATACACTTTACTTGACATTTTTTAAGCACATGTACTCGTAAATATAATAATGTGAAAAAATCGCCGCTAATGTAAATATTATCGACATAAAAAACATGTGAAAAAATTTACATTTTTGTAATTTTTGAAAAAACCAACGTATAGAGAAGTATAGCTTTTATGTCATCTGATAGAGTACATTTACCACTATCCTTACCAAAAGTGAAAAGAAAAAATTTGGAGCCGTTTTGAGAAAATCTTGTTTTTGTATTTTTTAAAAATTGTACATATTGCACGCAATATTGCACGAAAACTACTAAACTTTTGAAAAACATTTACATGACCTTTATGAAAGAACTCAATATGCAGAACAAATTTTAATTGAAGAAAAAATCTCTATCTTCAATTTGTAGTTGGAGAAAGACGCCGAAAAAAATTCAAACATTCACAATTTTCGAAAATTCAGAGTTATTCGTGAAAATCGGACCTATGCCACCTTCATAAGTGTATTTTACTCTATTCTTACAAGAAATTTAAAGAAAAAAATTTGGAGCCGTTTTTGAGAAAATATTGAAAATCCCCGGGGGGCTTCTTATAAAGTACCCCCAAATTTTGAAGAATGTTTTTCAAAATCTCAAAGCTTCGACTAGAATCAGATCGACCGGGGAATATCAATTTTGGAATTTTGGAATGAAATGGGGAATTTGGAAATCGTACGTATGGTTTAGGCGCTAGCAGTGTTCACAGACGGACAGAGGGACGGACGTTTTCCTTTGAATTGGTTTTTCGGCATCAAGGACCTATAGAGCGTCCAAGCATTTGAATGGAGTACGGAGCCTTATGGAGTATTGTCCTCTCTTTCTAATACAATTTTACATAAGACTCTCTCTTTCTATCGCAAGCTGTTTTGCCAATTCACAAGGCTCGGTGTTATTCGGTTCGTCCATCCTGTTTCACGCGCAAATATTTAACATGTTTACTGAACGATAGCTTCAATTGTGTTGATCTTAGACCACTGAGTTTTTTTTACCAGTTATTCTTAAAACTCTTATGAATATTATGGTTATTTTGTAATTGAGTTTAATGGTTTAGTTTTGAAGAAATTAATTATAAATTAGAGACAAGTGTTTATTTCTACATTTTGACGTCCTTAAATTTTCATCATGCGAGAAATGACACGGGAAGTCCAAATTTTCATATGAGGCCAACCACGTTTCTGTATGAATCATGAGTTTTGAGTTAGACGGCGATAATGGCCATGTTTTAGAGCGCTCGGAACGAACATGTTGTCGTTTGGAGGTCTTCAATACGTCTTAGCGATTCGTAACAGGCGATGGGGAAAGGAAAAATAGAGTATTTATTTTTGAATTTCACTTATTACTAAAAGTGAAATACAAATTAACCTATCTAAAATCGGAATTAGAAATTTTACAATTGAGGAGCGTTCATGAAAAAAACAACATGTCCATCGGGAAAAATATTTTTAGTTCTTTATCATTTCTATACAGGTCAAAAAGGGTTAGTTAGTTTGTTTACAACAATTAGTTACAGAAATTGTTGTAGTAGATTTGCCTGTTTGGAGAAATAAAATATTTGTATATAACCTGCAGTAAAATATCTTTTCCCAATCAAATATGATAATAGTAGCCCTATTTTATGCACAATCCAACATGTCCACAGGTGCTTCGGCCAAAAGCAAATGTGTCAAAATTTTTTTCAAGCAAAAGCAAACATGTCCAACTTTTAACCTGGAATATCGTCAAAATTATAAATAACTGATTTGATAGCAGTATTCGCAGACATTTGTAACAATACTGATAAGCAGCAGAGCATATTATATTGCTTGAAAACGCGATGTGTAAACAATCAGTTTTTCTCTATTTCTGAAAAATCTGATTTGGCATGTTATTTGTATAAACGCTCCACAATAACAGTGTTAATTCCAAAGTCATTCAACCAGTAATTATGTCTTAAAATGTGCTTTCAAATGCAAAGATGTGGCGAATTTGTAGCAATGTTGTGAATTTAATACAATTGGCAGAGAGACGCGAGATGTTAATGAAACGAATGCATCTGCAAGCCTCTTTTAAACTCTCTATCCCTGTGACGCGTGATTGAATGGTGGCTGCGGGGCATTAAAGGAGAAGAGTTTCAGCTATCCGCGCAGAATTCGACTTTGGGGTCGCTAGTCTCTCAAGGCGAAGGCCGTAGGGAAATTTCCTCTCTCCCGACCCTCTAAGCGTGGGAAGGTAGCATGCTTCTATCCACGCGTCTCCCTGCCCCGCGTTGAAAAGCATATCTCTTCGACCAGATACTTATTGTTCAAGACCATGCGAGGGTATCAGAAAGTCATAATACTGGGTTATGACGTACTGTGCGTCGAAAGAGTCGCAAGCAGTCCCAATATTGCCAGTAAGATGTGTATTTTTCAACTCGGAAGCCGTCATTGAAGAGTTTAAATATTCATTTATTGGCAATTTCTTCCATAAATGCTTTGTGTTAATGTATTTGGATAATTATAATTAAGTCATATAATTTACTACTTACTACTACACACGTCAATATCACAAGTGTAAAATATGAATAGCCTTGCATAAAACGGAAACTTCCCTAAACCGGAATTTTTTTTGTGTCGCGATCGATTCCGGATTAGACAGATTTTACTGTAATATTAAGCCATCTATTTAAAATGTATTGAAGTGATTTTCGTTTAAGTGGTTTGCTAACTTTATCCAGGCTTGTGAGCGGTATGTAAAGTTCTGAAAAAATGTTGAGTCCCCTTGTCGCAATACACTCTTGCTTATTAATACAAAGGTAGGACAAATAACTTGTCGTCTGTGACCGTGACTCACAGACGACTGGCGAAACCGTGAGATGTCGATGTCAGTCGTCTGCGGGAAGACAGCTACCTTCCGTGCGACATCCGGTGTTCTGGAAGCGAGAGCGTCAAACATTCCCAACATTGATCAGTTTATACGACAGTTCCAAGCTCATTAGATTGCTGTGCGTGTATCTCTCAGAGTCTTAAAATTGAAGTGTTCTTTGTTGTTGAACTTTCCTTTTTCTTTAATTTTATATTCCGTTTCTTGCAAGAATGTCTAGTGAATCCCCCAAGAAAGACAACGTGGAGAAACTTTACGAAGCAAGGAACGCCGAATTATTATCAAAGTTTTTGATTATTTTAGCAAAAAATATAACGTTTCAACTGCTATCAAAGAACGTCTGTTGCAACAGGCTGAAAGAACCATTTACAAGCTTCGAGAGGAATCTACCCAAGACATTTTGATAACAGTAGGTAAAAAAAGACCTCATAGCAAGCCAAATAAAAATGCCAGGCAGTTCACATACAATCAATACGTAAAATCTGAAATTCGGAGAATAGGGCATGACTTCTTTATTAAAAACACCCCCCAACATTAAAATCAATTTTGAATGTAATCACTACTAATTAAAAATTTGCCGAACTTATCAAAATCCACATTGCACAATATTTTGAAGGATATCGGTTTTGTGTACGAAAATGAGGAAAGATGGCAATGTTAATGGAAAGAGACGACATTATTTGCTGGAGACACAAATATTTGAGAGACATTAGAAAATTCCGGAAAGAAGGCAAAACTATTATATATACTGACGAGTCATGGGTAAATGTTGGGCACAGTGCTCAAAAAGCTTGGCGAGATACTGAAATTAAAACACCTTGCCAAGCTTTTCTTGCAGGTTGAGTGTTGGTCTCAAATCACCAACCTCCAGGGGTCCTCGTTTCGCTTTATTAGACACTGCAGATGCTCACGATGAATGGTGGTGAACTTTACGAACAGTGGTTTGAGCATACATTGCTACCTAACGTTTTACCTATTACGAAGAGCTCCGTAATAGTGATAGACAACGCTCCATATCACTCCAGAAAATGCGAGGCTTTGCCAACGAGCAGTGGAGAAAATAGTCTATCCAGATATGGCTACAGGAAAAAACATTGCTCATGAAGGTCTATTGAAGCGAGATTTACTATCCATTGTCCAAACAGAGAAATCAAAATACGACAAATTGAAATTGATGAAATTGCAAAGGCAGGTGGATGTGAAGTGTTACGGCTACCTCCTTACCACTGTGAACTGAACCCCATTGAAATGGTATGGGCACAGGTAAAACACTATGTAGCAATGAGGAATACTTCATTCAAGGTGAATGAAATGGAACCCCTTATACGCGAAGGTTTCAAACAAGTGACACAGGAAAATTGGCAAAACTACATTTCTCACGTAGTAAAAATTGAAAATGAGATGTGGAAAGCCGATGAATTACAAGATGATGTAGACGAATTTGTAATTCATGTATCAACATCGTCGTCTTCGTCATCTGACTCCTCTGGTTTATCAGAAGAAGAGAACGTGAGTGAAACATGTGAAGGAATAGAAGGGGTCTCACCGTTACAAAATTGATACTCGTATTTGGTAAGTGAAAATTTTATTACTTGATGACAATTATTTTACTGAAACGTATGTAATATTTGAAAGTGATTCAAAAGTACATTAGAATTCGGCCATTTATTACAAGAAACCGTAAAGAATCTTACATTGTAAAGGATAGTTTGTTATACTGATTTAAGGAATAGTACCGTATAAAAATTGTCAAAATGTTTGGTAACTTGTATACTTCAATAATTAGTTGTATTTATATTATTCATGCATGTGTTCGACCTCGTCTTTCCGAATCAGCCATGTAAACACCCATTTTTAACACCCTACATGTCATACGAGTACGGCCGCAGGACAGGCAGCGCGTGGAGGTTTCCGCACTTCGACAGGCAGCAAGTCTGAATACTAATTGTCGCACAACCACTACTTACAATGCTTCATTGCATATTGAAATTAATATTTATGGATTTCGAATCGTTTTGAACAAGTCTGTAAAATTCCATATCAATTTGCGTATTTATCATGGCAAGTGTTGCGCGTAAGCGCTGAGCGAGAAGTGGCAACGCTGTCCTCCATAAGCGCTGTACTGCAATCAAATGCTTGGACGCTCTATAGAACGTTTCTGGCTACACCACGTGTTAGGGGATTTTTTTTTCTTAATTTAGCAACTATTTTATCCACTTCTTCGTTTTCACGGCCCGGCAATTATTTTTTTTCCGCCGAAATTTTTTCCCCGCCATTTTTTTTCGCGCAGCATTACATAACTTTCCCTATACTATTGTGCATCCAAACATTTGATTGCAGTACGGCGCCTTATGGAGTATTGCCCTCTCTTTCTATCCAATACAATTTTACATAAGACTCTCTCTTTCTACCGCAAGCTGTGTTGCCGATTCAGGAGGCTCGGGGTTATTCGACTCGACCATCTTGTTTCACGCGCAATACTTAACAAGTTCATTCAACGATGGCTTCAGTTGTGTTAATCTTAGACAATTGAGTTTTTTACCAGTTATTCCCAGAACTCTTATGAATGTGGTGGTTTTTTATAATTTAGTTTTATGGTTTAATTTCCATGAAATCAATTATAAATGATAGCCAAATGCTTATTTCTACATTTTGACGTCCTTAAATTTGTTATAGATTAGTTTATTGAATGTCTTGTATACATTGTGGTATGGTTTTGTGTTGTAGAAACGAATGTATCCATCATTGGGAGTAACTATGTACAAGGACTTTCACTTTTTTCTGGAGTTCTAACCAGATGAATAAATGACCCTGGTTGATTGGGACGTCTGCGTATTATTCAACTATTATCCGTAAATTGGTACGAATACCTAAGACAACGA
>JAHLJT010009436.1:165271599-165290280 GCA_031308135.1 Acheta domesticus
GCTAGCTCGATCTCTCATTCTCACATGAAAAGCAATGCCTTCTTTTAATCTGTATTCCACAAAATTTCACTCATGCCTTCAGAGTCCTTCCCGCGGAAAAATGATTGCTCTTTTAAATGTTTTGTAAAAAGCGACACCTTGCTAAATTAAACTGTTCTCATGGAACGTTAACGCGAGCGCACTGAAGCTCGTTCACTGGGCGGAGCAACTACTTTGAAAAACCTGTTTCGCCGTTTGAATTTGTGTTTCAATGCTGTCGTTGGTTAAACGGAGCTCGTATTTAATAATTTTCTCTGCACCAGAGAGCGGGACAGCGAAAGAGAGAAAGGCAAAACAATCAACATCAATCACCCCTCCACACAAGAATTGAAAACAAAAGAATAAACAAAATAATCGGGTTTCACTGACGTACTTGAGCAAGTGTGATCCTGCGTCTTTTAATAAATAATGCGATTTTTCGGAGATGCACTTCAGTCATCCGAATGAGAAAGACGAAACAAACTGGAATAACAAATCACTGAGTATTGTTTTCACCCATACGCGGTATACCAGGCAATGAAGAATTTTTAAATAATCGACCCAGAGAAAATGCACGACAATGAAAGAAAAGGAAAACAAACAAAAAACAATCCAATTAGTTTCATAAAGAAATTAAAACCAACTCAGAAAAACTCTGCCCACGCGAGACGTGTCGGCCGTTCGCATGCAGCAGCAAAACTCGAAGTCTGGACCCACAGAAACGCCCTTGCAGTCACAGCTGGGCGCCGAACGCCAACTTTCTTGCTTTGTCAGAATTGCCATTTGAACAGGAGCCACAACGCGAGAACCTATTAGGTAAAATAAAGAACAAATAACGCAGCTGATCATTTTGTCGGCACGACGTGATAAGAAAGGCAAATGGATTTTGTGTACTGTCAGATAAGGTAGTACAATTTTTTAGAATTTTTTAGCACGATACACGTGCAGATACACTATTTTGTTTTGTCTTATTCGATGTTCGGTCTTCACCACTCCAGCTGCTGCACGATGGGGCGCCTAGAACATGTTATTTTTCTAAGGTTACCCTTTTTGACGTCTCTAGGCCGGGTATTTAGGAACCCTTACCCGCAGAGAGCGCTAAGCCTAAATTTTCATTAAAATGAGAGGGTACTTCATCTTAACTCCATAAAAGAAGAGTTCGTAGACGTCCTATGCAGGAGGTGTGGTGACAAGCATATCGACATTGTAAACAATAGCATTTTAACTCAGGTCTCGTTCCTGACGCCCAAACATTGTATATTAAAAATTTTAAAAAAATGGTGTGGGAGGGGGTGGCTCGGGTAGGTTGATCCCCGGGAGCGCCAAGTCCCGTGGCGATATCTGCAGATATGCCCCCTGAGGGATGCCTAGATCAATATTAATACTCCTTTGGCAAGATACACAGCTTCTGCACTGGCCGAGTGGTCATCCCAGATGCTGTTCTGAGTTGCACGGTTCGAACCTTGCCCGTGGCATTGGGGAGAGGCTGAATGGCGCCTATTTTCCACAAAGGTGGAGGAGAATCTTCAATCAGAATGACCAAATCCCCCTCCTTCAAGTCTGGAGAAACAGACTTCCACTTAGTACGAGCTTGTAGTGAAGAAAGATAATTTTTAGACCAGAATTTCCAAATACTGTTAAATTGCCTTCTTACCATGTGATAACGACGGGGTGTAGGGCTCTCTGATCTGCTTCTAAATCGAAAATTAATGAGTTGAGTGTCCATAAATTAGATGATTTGGAGTAGATAAAAGGGCGTCAGTGTCTGTTTCGGAGCAAGCAGCCAAGGGCCGAGAGTTCAATGTGTTCTATCTGTGCTAACAGAGTATTCAGTTCAGAAAGAGAAATACAATTTTGCCCAAGAGAGCGTTTTAAGTGATGCTTTAATGAGCCTACTGCTGCTTCAGCTAATCCATTGCGAAAGGGGGAGCGGGGAGGGCAGAATTGCCACTCCACACCGTGTATTGCAAGAAAGTTTTTTTAGAATTGAGTGATCCTTATGAGAGCTAAATATCTTAGATAATTCCGCCAGTTGGCTCTTTGCCTTCACAAACGTTTTGGCATTATCACTATAAATGACTCTGGGGTATCCCCTGCGAGACCCGAATCTTTTTAGAGCAGCTATGGGTGGTTAAGTTCTCGACAATGTCGAGGTGAACCCCTTTGGTAACATGACACATAAATATAACAACCCATGACTTAGAACGAGCCCTGCATCTACCAACAACCGGCTTTGTCAGCAGGGGGCCGCAGAAGTCTACTGAAGTAAACTCCCATGGCTTCGATGGTACAATTCTCGAAGAAGGAAGTTTCCCCATTATTTGAGAAAGCGGCTTTGCCTGCCACCTGACACAAGGCAAGCAGTGGTGGATTACACTGTTCACTAGTCTGTGAATTGAAGGAATCCAAAATCCTTGTCTGACAACTGACACCGTCAATTGACAACCTGCATGAAAATAACTTAAGTGAATCATAGTAACAAGGGCTCTTGTAAACGCATGCTCTCGAGGGTGATAAATTTGGTGTTTTGCTTCTGGAGGCAAAATGGACTGTCTTAATCTACCACCGACTCGGATTAAACCATCCTTGTCTAAGAAAGGATGAAGATTCAAAATTTTTGAATTTTTAGCGATCTCTCTTCTATTGACCAAGGCACTATATTCAGGAGAAAAGAATTCCTTCTGAATACATTTCACAATCAATTGAAGGGACTTTCTTAGCTCATTTATCGATATAGGTCCGGCCTTCTTTTCCATTATTGAAGCCCGGCTTCTACATTGATGTATGAATCACAAGCAACGCTGTGATCCTCAGTAGGTTGTGGTAAGAGTTGAACTTATTAATAAGCTCAAAGACAAAGCATTTTTCCTCTGCACGGGAAGTGGCAAGAAAGGTTGTGAATGATGCAGTAACGGTACATTACCACCATCAGCGACCTCAGGCAGAGCGTTCCACTGAGAAACAGGCTCGGCCAACCATTCAGGACCCCTAAATCATATTTTACTAGCAGCTAGTTTCTTGGCAGTGGATCCCCTTGAAATGAGATCAGCTGGGTTTTCTCTCGACGAGATGCGTGACCAGTCTTCCATCTGAGAACACTGCCTAATCA
This sequence comes from Acheta domesticus, assembly GCA_031308135.1. Classification (NCBI taxonomy): domain Eukaryota; kingdom Metazoa; phylum Arthropoda; class Insecta; order Orthoptera; family Gryllidae; genus Acheta; species Acheta domesticus. The sequence goes on from JAHLJT010009436.1 coordinate 165,274,727, forward strand.
CAGCAAGTCTATTAGAGATAAAAGCATCAGGTTTATTCGGAGCATGTTTAATCCAGTGCAGTACTATAGTGCTGTCTGTAAACAAATGTACAGAGTCAATATTACAAACTAAAAACAAGGCATCGCGAACCTTCTTCATGAATTTGGCTAGTAATACTGCGCCACATAATTCCAGACGAGGAATTGTGGTGCCAGCTAAAGGTGCAAGTTTTGATTTTGATGCTATTAGATGACTGACCTGCCCTTGAGGGGCCACAGAAACTAGGAAAATGCAAGCGCCGTTTGCCCTTGACGATGCGTCAAAGAATCCAGCCAGAATTATACTGCTAGCTCCATCAATTGTCATCCTTCTAGGAAAAATCAATTTGGTCAATAACGGTACCTCTACCAGTAGGCCTTCCCACTGATAGACTAAGTCTGATGTTAGACTAGCATCCCAATCCAGCTTTTCTTTCCAAAGAGACTGCAAAAACATTTTAAATCTTATCGTCACAGGTGTGACTAAACCCAAAGGGTCGTAGAGAGAGGCTGCGATAGGCAAAACCTTTCTCTTGGTCCAGCTAGTGTAATCAGTAAAAATTGGTGTTTGGATATTGTGAGCTAAATGTAAGGTGTCACTTCCATTTAAACATCACTAAATGTAAGGTGCCAGAAAAGTCCGAGCACCTTACTTGAATTGTCGGAGGTTAAGGCAACAAGATCTTCCCCTTGGGATTCCCCAAGCAAAGTATTTATCATAGATTCAGCATTGCTTCTCACCTTTCTTAATTGGAAATTGGCTCCTGAGAGGAGATCTGAAATCTGTTTGAATAATTGAATTGCTTCGAACTCTGAATCTGCTCCATGCAACAGGTCATGTACATAAAAGGAATTTTAATGGCAGCAGTCACTATTGGAAAGGTAATCTCATTATCCATCCCAATCTGCTTCAAACACCTGGTAGCTAAAAAGGCTGAAGACGCCATCCCGTAGGTGACCGTCATTAATCTATAAGTTTTAGCGGCTCTAACGAGTTTTCTCTCCATAGAATTTTTTGATAAGAAGTATGCTCATCATTTAATTTAACCATACGGTACATTTTTTCTATGTCAGCAGCAAAGGTGCATTTGAAAATTCTAAATCTTAAAAGAATATCAATTAATTCTGGCTGCACTTTTGGACCACTCATTAGAATTTCATTTAGGCTTTTGCCAGAAGTGGTTTTTACTGATGCATGAAATACAATCCTCAATTTAGTGGTGAGAGAAGAAGGATTCTGCACACAAAAATGCGGAATATAATTGCTTACTTCACTCCTTGTTGCCTCGCATTCCTCAGCATGCCCAAGCGAGAAATATTCTCTCATAAATGACACATAGTCCCTCCTCAGCTTCTCATCTCTTTGAAAACGTTCTAATGACAACATGAATTGCCTTGCGATGTGATATGACCTCCCCAATACCGAAGGATCCTGCTTAAAGGGTAACGACACAGAAAAATGCCCAGACGGCAACCTTCGCGTTATTGCTAAAAAATTAATTTCGGCTGGATGATTTATTTCCTCTACCTTTGAAAGGGATACCTCATTTGCCCGTATCTCTTCCCAAATACCTTGCATATCAGATTCTACATTGTTTAACAGTGCATTTTGTGCCTCAAGCAGAAAAAAAAACAGTTTGTATTAGGACTTGCCTCAGTTTTAGTTTTTAGAAATTGCCCAGCTATTACAGCTCCTAATTCAGTGTCAAAGATGACAGGACTTTCACTAGGCGTCGAAATCTTAGCCTTGAAAACTTTAAAGAATACAGCAGAGTTTAATAATATATCCACCTTGTTTGCTAAATGGAAAGACTCATCAGCTAATTTGAGATGTGAGGGAATTCTAATTTTAGTTACATCTATCGAGTTTTGGGGTATTTTAGATGAAATTGATGGCACAATTAGACAGGGGACTGATGTTTGCCAATCACTAACACGAGATTTGATGGTTAGGTTAACCTTCCCATTTGAACCTGATTTCAGATAATTTACTGAGTGAATTGTAAAATTACATTTGGATCTAGTAACTGCACCAGAGATTCTGTTATAAAGCATATCTCGCTCCCTGAATCTAATAGTGCTCTCGCGGGTACATCCATTCCTTGTTTATCTCTTGCATAAATTATGGCCGTAGGCTATAACGAGTAGGATTTTCTTGAATCACCACATGCCAAATGTGTTAAAGTTTTCTCAGTTTCTATATTACCTATCATGCATTCTTCTCCTGTTATGGAATCCTCTGACTGAACCTTTAGGTGAGTTACCAAGTTTGGCTTTGAAGCTACATTAGCACTTGCTGACCTAGTAGCAGAAAAATCTTTATTTTTGTTGTAATTTTGGTCATGCAGCAAGGAATGGTGTTTCTTATTGGTGTATATTACATTCTCTGCTTTTTGCTGCAGGGGTGGCCTGCGCTAGCCTTGAATAAACAGTTAATACATAGGGAGTGTTGTCGACACACCTTGGAGCGATCCGATAACTCAATTGTTGAAATTGGGCACATTTGTAGAGTGGATGCCTGTCTGGACACAAGATGCACTGCATGGCATCAGACACCTTAATTCTGAACACTTTTTGGCTGCTCGAGGGTTGATGAGGCTTTCCAACTGTAACAAAATTTGATTGGGGTCTTTTAGAGATATCCTCATTGAACTCTAAAGCGTTTACCCTTTGGTTGAGAAAGTCTAATAATTCTTGTAAGCCCGTCATCTTTTTGGCAGAACTGTGGGCAAGATACCATGATTCTCTGGTTTTTAAGTCTAATTTTGATAATACTAAATGCTGTAGAATTACTTCACCCAAATCAATGTCCAATGACGTGCAAGCCAAAAACGCAAAATTTCGATCGACGGAAACTGTAGATTTGGGACGGTATTTTTCAACTCTATAATTAAGTTAAAATGTTATTAAGTTAATTATAATTAAGTTAAAAATGTGAGGACGTAAAATGAATTGGAACGTCGAAGACCAATGATGAAGGCGAAGACGATAACAAAGAAGAAAACAATAGTCGAGGACGAAGATAAAATATGAAAGCGAAGACGCAATGGTAGGTCGAATTATCAGTATGGTGATGAATCAATGTGTTCTCTAGGGCAATGATGGTAGATTAAGGCGAAGGATAGTGAAAAAAGGTACGAAACCGTAAGACGAAAGTGAAATACGAACGAGAAAAAGGAGATATGAGGGCGAAATCGAGGACGACAAATGAAAGGGATAGGCAGGAAAAGCCAGAGACGAATAATCAGCATGGAAATCCTAAACGAATATTGAAGACGAAAAAAAGGAAATTGACACTGATGGAGACGAAAACATATAAAAACCAAAACCAAATAGTTTTAAAGAAATAGGAAGGCAAAAACACAAACGTATTTTAAAAGACGAAAAACAGGCGGAGGCCGAGGCGAAGACGGAGATGTGTATGACAGAAAAGGCGTTAGTGGAGACGAATGTCTAAGACGTTAGGCTTAGAAAAGAGTAGTATTGGAGGTAGAGGTTTAGAGACTAAAGAAAAGTATATTCGATGACGAAATTTTAAGATGGAAAATGAAGAGAAAAAATTATTGGAATGGATGAAGTCGAAAACGAAATCCCAGATCGGAATAATGATGATGAAGATAGACGATCCCGAAGCACGAAAAACGTTTTCGAGAACATATGTTATCAGTGACATTAATAGGTCGATTTTGACAAGGGACACATGAAAATGACAGAGGCAGTTTCAACGAATCACAATCCCTTTAGACCATACTATGTGCACCCATGTCACATCTTTAATATATTTATTGTGTATCACCTACTTCTGATGTGGTTCCAAGGTGGTCACAAATATCAAAGAGCATTTATTAGGCTTATGTAGCCGTTTACACGATTGGTCGTCTCTGCAGCTCAGTGTATAGAGCATCTAGAAGGTAAGAGACCCGAGTTCGAGTCCAGGTCAGTTTGAGAATTCTTGGAACAAATTCAATTGTTAACATATATTGGTTGATCTGTGCGCAGGCCCGTCTTGGAAGCGTTTACGCGTGTGCGAACAAATTCCCGACGAAATTGCTGTTGCAGAAAGGTACAAGGATAGCGAAAATTAATGTTCATAAACGGTAATATGTTAGGCCAATGAAACTTTGGTAGCTCAGTGATTTTGTGTAACTGCGTGTAAACTAGCATACCTGTGTCCGAAGTGAATATTCTTTAACGAATTTAATTATTAAAATGCATTGGTTACTTTGAAACGAAGTTACATCTTCGATGCATTTACTGTCTGTAATATATTTGCGACGTAATTGGCTCTCTATTAAGGATGAAAACACGCGAATCGTTTATTTTTAAAACCCCATAAGCCTTTTTTAAATTTTCGCTTTTTATGAAAAAATAGAAGCTGCAGGATAGATGCATCGTTCCATGTGTAAATCCCGTAAATCAGATAAATAGAACGGCCGTGAGGACACTGCAAAATTTTGGTTTGATTGTGAAACCCTGTACTTGCGGGGTATGTATGTATAACCCGACCAAGCGAAGAGTAGGACTGAAGAGAGACCGAAGTATCTGAGACCTAACAACAGCGATAATTGCGTCAGCCCTTAGCGCGGTGGCGGTACAAGCTGGTGCATTCGTGTTCCAAAGTAATAAAACAGTTTTTTTCCATTACATAATAAGTAATGCTAATTAATCAGCCCAATTAGATTTTCTTCAGACATTACTTTAACCGCACAGAAAACTCATGATAATTTAATCACTCATTAACGATACACATTACGTTGCATTTTATGGGAATCTGGAAGTTAAATGAGAAATTCGTCGATGTACGAATTAATTCGAATAACGCTGTGTACTCATGTTTTAGAATTTGTGGTGTGGCATGACTGGAGTATGTGGCTATTTTTAGAGACTCAAAATACTTCCATTCTTCAAATCAACATTTAAAAATATATTTATGGAACGCGTCGGTATTCCTCGTTCAAATGGAGTGTCACTGGTGTTGTTGAAAATTAGATGACATTACAAGAAGGCCGTATATACAGGACCTCGGCCTAGATCAGAGCTTTAGTTTCCATTTGCACTAAGGATACACATGGCTCTTTCTTTCCTAAGCGAACCAAAGCACAGTAGTGCACTTATCGCAACACTCCGCTTGGCCAGCTTATTTCTATTATGTGTGTATATAGTGTGTATGACTTGGATATCACTGGCAGACATTGGTTAAAAGGAATATGGAAATATTCCTACATACTATCATGGAAACACATATTTCAAGCATTTTTTTCTATCACATGAATCGTGTTTGAGGTAGATACACTTTGCCATTTCACTTAATAAAGTAACAAATGTGTCAAATAACAAGCTGAACCTGCAATGTGTATTTATTTACATGTCTAGGTAAAAATTGCTGATTAGTTTTTGAAAGCCCGTATGTCATAAACTTAAATAAGTACAACGGCTATTGTACTTTTGATACAAGTAAATTACATGTCTCCATGTCATTATCAATCAAGATTTATGCATCACAAATTTTAAAAAAAGTTTTCTTTGTACTTAATTATTCAGTTGTTCTTGTTTTCACACAACTTTACAATTCCTGACTTGCGAAGTTTTAAAAATAACCGATTCAAATATGACAATAATGTGATGTTGTAAATATAAATTATTTTTATTGTGATTAATTTAAGTATTATTGTTGTTTCTATTACTGTTTTTCAATTCGCACAGAAATTGAAAGAAATATATGCAGCTTTGCATCTTGTGTTATTACTTGACAAATTTAACAAATGTAACGTCATGTTTTATTGAATGGTAAATAAAAATTACTAATATTTTTGGTACAATTGTGTAATTTTTTTTCATTTCTAATAAGTTTGGTATTCTTCCTCTAATTTATAATATTTGATTTCTCGCTTATTTTCCGTCAATTACTTTCCCTAACACGACCTCTTTTTGTCTTGTTAAATTACCATCTCGCTGAAAATCAAAATGTACTTTTCGAACATAAGAAATTAATGAAAGCGCTACGTTCAAGTAACCAGCTGTCTTTGCCAGATGACATATAATTCCCGTGGAACACGCGACCAAGTCCAAGAGCTGCTTACATATGAAAATAACGGTTCCGATTGCATGGTACACATGCCCCAATACGTAATGGGATGGTAGCTTGGAACTTGGTGGGGAACGAAGGGTTCCCTCCATATAAGTGGTTAATACGAAGCGCTCAAATGCATCTATGGTCAGAGAGGTGCGGTGAGGAAGATGGTCTTATCGAATATGTACAAGTGGCTATTCGTCATGATCGGGGTTGCTACGGGAATCGCACCTCCTGAAGACCTGGACGCTGTCCTTCATCTCATTGAAGATTTTCTGGAGTTTTCGACAAGAGCCGCTCCTCAACCACGTGTGAGTGCTCTGGTGTGCTGGGGACCAGGTAACACCTTTTTCATGCAAATTGAACTATTGTTGCTGAGGGTACAATTAGTGGATACCATTATAAACGCGTGGATAATACACTTCTCCAACATACATCAGCTAAAAAAATTATATTTGCAGATCTGGATATTTTTGTTTTGAAATCGGTATATATTTCTTATATAATTCTCCGGCTGAAATCTGTGAGTTTTCGACAGAAAAATTATTGCCAGACCCTGGTAACAAAAAATGGGTAAATCTTGTTCCTATATGAAGTAAGTTTCTTTCTCTAGCACTTTGTGTAGTCAAATTCCATGTTTTGTGAGCCTTTGAGACCGAAAAATTGACGGCAAAACGCCTGTGCGTCAGCCTGTGGTCAACAAGAGCGCCAAAACCATTCTGACAGGTTTCTCCACAATTTACCTATATTCTCCCATTCGTTCTGAACGAACTCAAGGTCTTGCGAGATTGGCAAGGGAGTACTTTAAATGAAGCATCAACATTTTTTCAAATTTGTCTTTAAATTTTTTCTTAGTTTTTCCCCAGATAGAGCAAAAGATTCTTTAAGAAATGTAGTTCGCAATTTGGTTGAACTCTCTGATTTTTCGGAAAATGAAAAAGGGTTTTCGTCTTCCTACAACTACAAAATTGAAGACAGAAATTTTCCCTTAATGAAATATATTAATCAAAAACATCTGTGCAGGTCTTTTTTTCGAAAATGAATAGTTTGTGCGTAATTTTGCGTGAAACAGGCAATGTTTAAACAATTGAAATCAATTATTTTCTCAAAAAGGTTCAAAATGTTTCCTTGTATGTAGCCAGAAATGGTAAAAAATGGTGCTGGTCACACTTTCGACGAACTATTTGTATTTTCAAATATTGCAAAAGTACAATATTGATGATAAACACTTTTTTGATAAATCTGGTCTAAAAAATCAGTTCTTTAAAACGGTCATTTTAAAAAAGATTAGTACTTTAGCGTAATTTTGCAATTTGCGAATTTCCTGCACTTCTTTAGCTAGAATCTTCCGGGAGTTATCACGTTGCAATACAACAGTAGGAGAAGCCAAGGACGAAGCGAAGGAGAAGAAGTTGAATAAAATGGCGAATGAAACCCGATATCTCCTGTCGTAACTTAACGGCAATTTCGGGTAAGTCCTACGTCCACACAACTCAATAAAACGAAATGACTGGACACCACCTCGGTTATCGAAAACCTCCGTTAATATAATACGTGAAGGTTTGACCTTGGAACTTCTCGCCTTGCCATTGTTTCGGTCTTCTTATTGTGAATTCCTTCGGGGATAAAAATGAAATTTTTTCAGCAGGTGCGCATAGTAACTATACTTACCTTTACTTTTTATTGACTGGAAAGTGTGACTTTGTATAGACAAAGACTATTTTGCCATTCACCTAATGCAAAGAAGTCATGGCCATATTAAACAACTTAGTGACAGCAAAAGGAAGCGAACACTCGAGCGGCATGAATCAACAAGGCTCCCACCTCGCATATTGAGTACGATTTCAAGTGTAAGCTTCCATTAATGCGTACTAGTGAGTTCGTGGGGCTATGGGACGTGCCTGGCGTATCTACCTCAAAGCACGGCGACACGCACTAAGCCGGCGCAGCTGTGGTGCGTTACTGCTCACAAAACACGTACGAAGCCAATACCTTTTGTTATTTGTATTAGCACTAGTAATAGTTACTAATACTACTAATAGAAGGTATAGACACAGCACTCACTCACCCACACACTTTGGCCTCTGGTAGCTCAGTGGTGAAGCCTGGTAGACTATTAAAAATTGGAGGACCACCTCTTTAAGAGGAAATGATTAAAGGAGTGCACACTGAACAGAATGGAATGAAACCTGGCCAAAACTCCTGGAAGCCTATTTACACAAATTCGAGGACAGGAATCGTCATTAAAAGGCTAGGAAAATATGATTGTACACATAGAACATCGCATATATTTTTCCAACAGCAAATATTTAATTATTTTTTACAATAATGTGTTTCAATCTGAATAAATTTCATCATTAGACGAATGTGCAAGGGACTCATCACTTTCTGTAAAAAGGAGATTGATACTCTCATCCCACAAAACAAATGTTTTATTTTTGCAAAGTTTTCTAAACTTGACACAAGGAGATCAGAACAACTAATATGTTACTTATTATGCCCTCTATTGTAGATTACCGGCTACACTTTCTGGAGTAATTACGGCATATTTTCATGTTTTTGGGCAACGACTTCAGCGCCTCTTTAGAAAGTTGCCCAAGGGCATTTTTAATAACTTGTGATGTGTCCGGGACATCAATTGTGTCTGTATCTATTGTGGAATATGAGCTTGGGAGAATATCGGTTGAACGGATTAGCCGCTCGAGTTGTCCATAGACAAACGGAGGGAGAGACGTTTTGTCGTCCACCAATTTTTCGGTATCAAGTGCAACTACCCTCGGGTCTTCGGTTGGGCGCCTCAGACGGGTAGCCGGCCCGCTCAGTCGACAGATTACCTGAAACGGCGAAGATGGAGGAAGCCGGTGGCCTAGGTTGAATGAGAAGTCAAACATGTGAATTTAGAACAAGTTGAATTTATTCATTAAAAAAAAGAAAACGCTAATGGTCTGGTGATGATAACTCTGGCGAGCATGCCCCCAAAATCGAAATAAAACAAAAAAATGAAATGTCATGCACATAAGAGAACAAAAAATTACAAAGTGATTACAATCAGATGAAACTCTTCTTCGCGCGCGAATTCCCGCTTGACGGCCATGCGCGGCCGGGAACTCCTCTTCGTCGCCCGGTCGAGAGGAAGTTAACACTGATTGTCTGATGTACTGTTCACACCTCTCGATCGCGGGTACGACATAAGACACTCGAACAGAAAATACCTCTGTTAGGCGGCCTGCGCCACCCACTGAAGTTGAACGACCTCAGGTCAGCTGGCTGCGAGGTTCGTGGCGAGCGAGGGGCGCCGCTCGGAAAATGTAGGTCAGATCAGGTACTTGCGAGGGTAGCGGCCAAGGCGGCCGGAACACAAAAGCGCCGTCTGCTCGCTGCGGTGAATGGGTCAGCACAGTTCATTCACTGACACGGTCGGTTCATTCCCGGTCGATCTCACAATACTTTGATACTAATGAGCCCGTGAATTATCGCACAAATTCACTAAGGAAAAGAGAGTCTCGAGTTCGCACGTAAATCGGACGTAATATAATACGAATTGCTGTCAAATGTTCATAATACTGTTCTGCGGCCTGCGTTCGTCACAGAAGTCTTGTACCCAAACTCTACAAGAAACTTAATAATTTTTCTAAGTCCATCGAACCGAACGCCACAACAGAATATAACAGGTTCCCCCCTGCGGCCGCCACTTGCGTCCGATTCTGAACACAGCTCCCCAGCTTCTCCTTTGTGCCTCGTCGCTCCAAGTTTTAGGAAACCTCGTTCCCCCTACCAAAATTATCCCTGTGACTCTGGAATATTCTAGAACAAACCCGAATTCTGGTTGCTATTGGCGAAAGGGTACTGCGCATTAGATATTTTCTGCCCAATCAGAGGATGTTTTCGAGGCCGAGAAAAGAGTGAGAGAGGGGCTGGTTATCGCTCCCTCTCGCTTTAATTTTGCGTCGAAAAGGGGCAGTTATTAACGACCGGGGGGGTGTGAGGGGCTAGGAATCTCTAGGGAGGTTGACGGAAGAGTTCCAGGCGTCGTGGAAAAATACTGAAGGGGTCGTGTGCAGAGCGGCTACCCAGAGTTGGGGCACACGTGTCCGCGACGAATTAGGGAGCGAAGGGTGCCGACACCGTGGCGCCTCGCCTGGCCCTCGGGTCGCCCCCGTGGCGCCTCGCATCTCTCGCGTCGCCGCCTGCGTGGAGTTATTTTGCGGCAGAATAAACTTGAATCTATTCGGTATCACTACATTGGCCTCCCTTCCCGCAGTAGAGATATGCATCGTGTTTTAAAATTCGTAAGGCGTGGTGAGAAGTTTTGAAACCTGAGATGCTTATCTCGTCAAAAAAAAATTTAAAAAAGTGGTACCGAATTCTAACGACTAATTTCTGTGATAACAATTACATAAAAGGTCTTATTCAAATAATTACCCTTAAATTAAACTCATTAACCCTAATAATGGTGGAGTAATAAATAAACTAATAAACTTACAAGAAATCTGAATTCCCTAATCTACGGTTACAAATATTATTTCTTAAACAGTGAAGGCACGGCTATCACGAACTACTCGGTAAGCTGTACGGTTCTGGCGAGTTTATTTTAGAGATTAATAAAGTTTGGAATTAAGTTTTCATTCTTTAAAGGGTCGCAGGTTAAAAAATTGAATTTGCCTGCTGGGAGACCGTTGCATCTTTAAGTTGGCACACGTGGGGTGCGGAATGGCTTCAATAATAAATGGTCCAGTAAACAATGGAAAAAAACCTTTCTGGAAGACCGCCAGAGCTGATCACGTTCACTCGGGGGTTCGAACCACCACCTTCCGTATTAACACAAATAGCCCGAAAATAAATTTTTTCACGGGGGCAAAACTGTGACGTAGAGCTACATTTTAAATCCTCATTTGATTGGTAGACAAGGCATTCTAACAGTCTAATACAAAGTTCGTTAAATAAAGCTGAAATCAGAGATTGAACACCAAGGTTTCGTCAATATAAGGCACGAAGAGTTTTGATTCGTCAATCCATCTAGCATCGAATGAAGGCTGCGCCACTGTTCTTTAGGCGAAAGGCATCCGCTTCCAGACATAAGTGAGGCCGTTGTAAAAGAAATCCTGTAAATTTTCTGTCGTCTGGTGAATAGCAATTTGCCAGTACGAACTAGAAAAATCCAAAGCTGAGAAAATTTTTGTTTGGTTAAACTTCCAAAGAATATCATCAATATTCTGCGGCGCCTCTTTTCTGGAACGGTCACTTCATTAATTCTGCGAGCGTCTAAACAAATTCTGACCCCTCCGTCTTTCTTTTTTCAACGACAATCGGATTTAGATAGGCGGTCACTGATCTCTCGATGATGCCCTCGTCAATCATTTTTCTGACGGTCTCATCAACTTCCCCCCTTAAAGCTTGTGGAATAGGAATAGTTTTTCATCTTAAAACGGCGAGTCATCGGTAACCCTAATTCGAAAACAAAAGTCTTTAATTGGATGAACGGGGCGACCGAAGACTGTAATATCAAGTAGCACTGTCTGCAACTGGGAGCGTTCATCATAGTTCAAAAAATCACATTTTTGCCACATTTTGGGCAAATATCCCCCTTCGTCGTTTCCCCCCCCTTCCAAGTTGCACTAGAAATGCTAAGATCAATCCTATCTTCCCCGTCATCTTGAATAATAATTTCTTTACCGGCACCGAAACTCATAACATTTCTGGAAAAATCTATTATTCCACCCGTTTTCCTCTTAAAAAATCAACCCCCAAAATAACATCATGATTAAGATCTTCAATTACTAGACAGGGCACATCAACAACATATCTCCTATATTAATTGAATCAGGACCTGCATTGAAATTGGCTTGCTTCGTTTTCCCTCCCAACCCCTAATGACATAGCATCTGACGGTAGGTAATGTCGGTACTGGAATCCGCTCGCTTATAAGTCGCGCATAAAATTTCTTTGACACAGCACTAATTTCACTACCAGTATCAATAAGAGCTTGGACACATAAATTTCCCATAAAGGATTCAATAATAGGGCATTTCTGGCACGTTCTTTGATAGTCACATCCTCGTCTCTTTCGTTAAAATCAAAAAAGGCATAATTCACTGATATGATCGCATGAAATGGTATCTCTAAAGAAACGTCGTCCGTCACCCAGATCCGAGACAGCTGGGACGTTTCTAATTTGTTGAAGCCGGCCGGGATGAATTTTGCCGTCCATCTCTCTCATCGCGATGTCCACGGTTCTCACGGGATTCGGGCGGCGCTCGCCGATCATCTGCCTCGTTCCCTCCGGCCCTATTATCTCTATGCCACTGCGGCCTGCCTTGGTAGTTTCCGTCGGGCCCTGCGATTTCTGTCGCGGTTCTCATTGTGATAGTTGTCCCGCGTTCTATCAAATTGTGCCAACAGTTCTTGGGAAACGTTCTAAATCTCTACACTCCACGCTGTTGACAATATTCTGTACATCGTTGGGAAATGAGACTGTCAGTAACCAGATGATTTTTCGGTCGTTTGCCTGCGGGTCACACAGCTTGATGGCGGAGTTTTTCTCCATGGCGTAGTCTAAATAGGACTTGCCCGTGGCGGTTTTCCCATCGCGATTCTAAAATCTTCCGCTCGAACTCATATCTCCGTTGTTCGCCCCAGTATCGATTCAGAAACTTCTCGTCCCGAAACTCTTCATAATTTTGAGGAAAGGGTTTAAAGCGAAATCCAATAAGATGCATTGCCTTTCAACAATTCTTGCATAAATTTAGCCTTCAAAGTGTGAAAGTACCGCCTTCGTGAGATTCATGTAATTTTCCGCCCGGTCAAGGAAAACTTTGGGATTTTCATCGGGTTTTCCGGAAAATACAGGTTTTGCGGTGGAGGCCCACGAGAAGCGAGGCCTGAGCCACCAGAATTCGGATTTGGGTAATTCTCGCGTTTCCTTTTTCAATTTCCTCCTTTACCAATTCTAGACAGTACGATCAATTTCCCTTTTTTAATTTGGCTTCCTCTCTCCCTGATGTTTTCCTCACTAATATTGCTACTGCGCGAACTTTTCGTGGATATGCGACACTTCTGAATGAGTTCTGTCCGATTTTATTAAATTTTTCGCGCCATTTCCTGCTTACTTCAATGATCTTTTCAGTAACCGACTCACAGCACGCTTCTACTTTGTCGTCGCATGCCTGTAATTTGGTCTGAATTTCGATTTTAAAAATTTTGAAATTTTCGGTAGTTTCCGCTTGTTGCCTTCCCAACTCCTGACTGAGTTTTTCTAACGTTCCCCTCTATTTCCCCGCATCTGCCTCGACATGATTCTTTAAATCCCTATTTCATGGTTAAGTTTTGCTCGAGACTTTCTAATTTATTTGCTTGGGCTTCCAAATGACTTTCGAATTCGGTTAAATCTGTCCTCACACTTGGCTCTCATGTGCTGTGAACCGTTCATCTAACATTTCCTGTAATTTGGCAGTGTTATTTGGAGATTTTTTCCTCCTCTAATTTTGCGACATTGCTATCTGACTGGTCTTTAATTTCTTTCAATTTAGCGGCGTTTGTCTGAAAATTTCTCCTCAAATTTGGCAACAGTGTTATCTGAAATTTTCTCATAACGCGCAAGATCTCACTTAAGGTGGGACCTTGCGTCGACGGCTCCTCAAAACTGTCTTCACCCGTCACGTCAATACCTGATTCGTCCTGCATTTTTACAATGTTACGCGGTTTCACTTGTTTTTAGTACGCGCACACGGTATTACACCAACACAACACAACACAAGAACAATGACACTTACAAGGAAAACACAGTACAAAATGACATCCTCAACAGACCATAAGTTATTAACTTCTCTACACCGTGCTTCCATCCATCATCTTAATAATTTAAACAATTTAATAATTTAGGCAGAGAAATCTCAGGGCGCTTATCTGGGATATTAAAAAATGAAAATTACGATTATTTCGCGTTAATCGAGCCCCACGGTGGGAAAGCCAATTGCAACTACCCTCGGGTCTTCGGTTGGGCCGCCTCAGACGGGTAGCCGGCCCGCTCAGTCGACAGATTACCTGAAACGGCGAAGATGGAGGAAGCCGGTGGCCTAGGTTGAATGAGAAGTCAAACATGTGAATTTAGAACAAGTTTGAATTTTATTCATTAAAAAAAAAGAAAACGCTAATGGTCTGGTGATGATAACTCTGGCGAGCATGCCCCCAAAATCGAAATAAAACAAAAAATGAAATGTCATGCAATAAAGAGGAACAAAAAATTACAAAGTGATTACAATCAGATGAAACTCTTCTTCGCGCGCGAATTCCCGCTTGACGGCCATGCGCGGCCGGGAACTCCTCTTCGTCGCCCGGTCGAGAGGAAGTTAACACTGATTGTCTGATGTACTGTTCACACCTCTCGATCGCGGGTACGACATAAGACACTCGAACAGAAAATAACCTCTGTTAGGCGGCCTGCGCCACCCACTGAAGTTGAACGACCTCAGGTCAGCTGGCTGCGAGGTTCGTGGCGAGCGAGGGGCGCCGCTCGGAAAATGTAGGTCAGATCAGGTACTTGCGAGGGTAGCGGCCAAGGCGGCCGGAACACAAAAGCGCCGTCTGCTCGCTGCGGTGAATGGGTCAGCACAGTTCAATTCACTGACACGGTCGGTTCATTCCGGTCGATCTCACAATACTTTGATACTAATGAGCCGTGAATTATCGCACAAATTCACTAAGGAAAAGGAGTCTCGAGTTCGCACGTAAATCCGGACGTAATATAATACGAATTGCTGTCAAATGTTCATAATACTGTTCTGCGGCCTGCGTTCGTCACATAAGTCTTGTACCCAAACTCTACAAGAAACTTAATAATTTTTCTAAGTCCATCGAACCGAACGCCACAACAGAATATAACAGGTTCCCCCCCTGCGGCCGCCACTTGCGTCCGATTCTGAACACAGCTCCCCAGCTTCTCCTTTGTGCCTCGTCGCTCCAAGTTTTAGGAAACCTCGTTTCCCTACCAAAATTATCCCTGTGACTCTGGAATATTCTAGAACAAACCGAATTCGGTTGCTATTGGCGAAAGGGTACTGCGCATTAGATATTTTTCTGCCCAATCAGAGGATGTTTTCGGGGGAGGCCCAGAGAAAAGAGTGAGAGAGGGGCTGGTTTTCGCTCCCTCTCGGCTTTAAATTTTGCGTCGAAAGGGGCAGTTATTAACGACCGGGGGGGTGTGAGGGGCTAGGAATCTCTAGGGAGGTTGACGGAAGAGTTCCAGGCGTCGTGGAAAAATACTGAAGGGGTCGTGTGCAGAGCGGCTAACCAGAGTTGGGGCACACGTGTCCGACGACGAATGGTAGGGAGCGAAGGGTTCCGACACCGTGGCGCCTCGCCTGGCCCTCGGGTCGCCCCCGTGGCGCCTCGCATCTCTCTCGCGTCGCCGCCTGCGTGGAGTTTTTTTGCGGCAGAATAAACTTGAATCTATTCGGTATCACTACACAAG